>JAQGAI010000345.1:0-21932 GCA_034696905.1 Lepidocyrtus violaceus | reverse complement strand
GAAAACGAAAAAAAAATCATCTTCGTGCTCTCCTCTCTCTCTCTTCTTCCTCATTTCTTACCTTCTCCGGAGTGGGCCAACTTGACTCCAGCTCGTTTTTGTAAAGTGACTTTTTTAATATCCAGCCCAGTCCTGGCATCGTCTCCACCCGATAGAGGAGTGACGGATCCGCACTCGTATGCTCGTAGCCTTGGTCATTCCAAGCAGAGATGCAGTACAGTGTTGGATCCTCATCGAGAAGTCTTACGGTCTGACTAAAATAACTGGAGAAGAAAAAAAAACAGATCCTTGTTATTATTATTACTATACAAGCAACCGGTTAGAATTTTTGAAAGGAAACGGAGGGAATAGGCTTCAAGTGACACACATTTCCTCAGTTTGAAGACACATGACATGACAAAGTTATGAATAAAATATAACGGTCTGCAGCTTCTCGTTGCTTCTGCCTTCCCTCTTTCATGGCTAATGTGATATGGTGATCAAATTGTCGTTGTTTTTTTCACCTCCTCAATATTCGCATAATGATAGGAAAAAATGAAAGAGAAAGAGAGGTAGGCAGGCAGCAGTTGATGTAAAAATCTATAATACCATATTTTATACTTCCGACAAGGTAATAATAGTAGTTTCTAGAGGACGAAAAAAACTGGTCATATCATTCTAAAAAAATTGGCTGCGTGAACATGTGAGCTGCATCTTCAATGTGTGGATCATACTTTATACCTGCATAATAATAATAATAATAGTAGTACGGGAGAGGGGTTTGCGGAGGGAGAGCATTTTTATTTAAAGCAATGTTGGCTTTGGCTTTGACTAGGCTACCTAAAGAAATCCGGCGACACGTCCAAATCCTCCTCAACTATAATGGCATACTTGGCATTTGGGAATATGTTAAATGTGGCTGTTAGCGAGGCTTTGTAATGTTGTGAGATTCGAGCATTTCTTTGGCCTAATGGAGTATGCTGAATCCCACGAAGGCCAAAAAGCCTGCTAACTGCCATCGGCTCGTGGTAGTAGCCGTCGATGAATACTGTCACCATTGATGGGTTCGCACCTTCCGCGGATAGTAACGAGCGGAGCATTCTGCAAGAGAGAGACAAAAAATAGGATTTTTTTTTCATCATATGTTAACGGGAAAAGTTTGCTCCTTTTTTTCTCTTGGAAAGAGAAAGTTGAAGATGATAATAAAAAATATGGTAATATCCATCCGGGCTGGGTGGTGGTGTGGAGTGTTGGAGTATCATATCGTATCATATTATTATCATAATAAAAGGAATATGGTTCCCAAACATACCGAAACAAGTAATGAGGTCGATTACTCGCTATTACAGCTACTGGCACATCAAAAGTGGAATAATTAAGAAGCTGGAAAGACATTTAAAAAAAACTATTTTAGTTTGTCTTTTTTTTCAAACAAGAGTTTTTTTTATGAAGAAAAATCTTGAGAAGACGAGAGAGAAAACGGTTTTGCATTTATGAGTAATTTTCTTTTCTTTCTTTTTACCTCGGACGGAGTCTTCTGAAATATGAGGGGGGATGGATCCTTACAACTACAAACGCTTCCGTAGCCTTCTATATGATTACAAAACTCCTTCCGCCTTTCATTCTCTTTGGAAGGCTCCCAGTCACATTGGCTCTCTGGAATAGATTAGAAAAAAAAGACACACAACACATTATAGTATAAGATGACGAGGATGAGTTCCTTTGAAAAGGAAGCTTCCACTTTTTTCCCCATTCAAAATATATCAATCTTGAAAGGAAAAGTCATCAATCAATAGCTTTGAAAGGAGGACAAAGAGAAAATTCTTTTTTCTCCTGCCATTTTATTTTTTTTAAATAAAGCACATGCCAAACTTTTGTCTTTCAATAATTACCAGAGAAATTAAACAGCAATGTTTTTTGGGACGCTGAAAAATAAAGGAAAAGCTCCACTCCTAAAATTTTGTTTGCATTCAGAAAAGTAGCTTGAAATTGACAGAAGTGTTTTGCTAAAAAGTAAAGAAAATGTCACACAAGAGAAAGGAAAGTAAAAGAAAGAGTATAGTCCTGATTGTATGAAACTTTTCCCATTTTGAATTCACAACTTTCTTGGAATGGAAGCAAGAATAGAGTATGGCATAATAATAATATGAGAAATAAATAAAATGCAAACAATTCATCAAGAATAAGAAAACTCATCAAAACTTGACGGGAAATGTTGCTCAACTCTGCTTGTTTCTCGTTCTAAAAATAAGTCATTGTGAAATTTGCTCAAGTGGAAATAAATAATTAGTTCAAGTGGGACAAGACTTATTAAAAGTCGTAACTGACATCGTAGGTTGATGCAATTTAATAAAAATAGCGTATATTGATAGAAGCATTTTAACTATATGAAAATGGATTACTAGTTCAATTTACGAATAGCAATTTTGAAGTATATCGTACCATGTAAAGACGTTAATGGAACTTGGACTTTGAGGGAGACGGGAGCACCCCAACTGTGAAACTCTGTGCTTTTGGAATACTGCTCTGCCAACGCCTTCATAGGTGTCTTGAGGCTGGAGTCCCCCTTCCGGGTTACCATAGCCCACATATCTCGCCAGCCCAGGTTTTTCGCCCGGTCGGAACCCATCTTTCCCAAGGCTTCCCGGGCGTTATGCTTCATCTGGAAGGTTCCCTCGTCCTAGTCATATCATATCAAATATTAATAATAACATAACAGGTTCATAATAATCCATCACAGTTTGTTATTCCATTATGCTGTGCCCACCTGTCTCTCCACCAGAAACACACTTTTGAATACTTTTATTACCTTAATTGCGAACACCAAGATCCTCCCATCAGCAATCATGTTGAGGAACAATACCATGGCTTCATCCTCATGCGGTGAGTAGGTGTCAAATACACGCTGGGCCATTACGCTCCCCGTCGCCTGGTTCAGCACGAGCACATGGATCCCCCGATTCTTGTTTGGCTCGCTGTCCTCTAGGATCTGGAAATGAAAAATATAATAAAACACAATGTTAAAAAAATATCTTACAAAATGCAGTACATTCTGTTTGGTTGCCTCAGCTCACACAAAACTACAGATAAATACAAACCATTCTTCACACCATCTCAATCCGAACTCTTCACGTCCATCTTTCAAATCAGCAGATATTACATGTCAACAATAGAATCCATTATCATTTATGAGTAAATCATTTTTTCTCTCTCTCCCTTCGGAATTCAAAGCCTTCTTACTCAAGACTAAAGTATAAATAGTGTTGTGTTGTATCTTAACAGATGACACATGTCAAAGTCTTTGCTGAAGGAGTGAATCGGGGAAGAGAAGTTGTTCCTTCAAGAATCAACCACGCATGTCAACACCAATCCGAGAAAAGAAAAAAGTCCATTTTGTCAAAATCTCTACAAAAAAAACTAATTTCTTCCTCAGAGACATCAATCAAAAAAAAAGTAGAAAGCTTATTTGGGAATTGGTGGTGGTCACCAGTCCATGCAAAATCAACAAAAGGATTCCCTTCCAATCCAAAGACGGATAATTTCCCTCGTTGGGACAGTTAGCAAAAATACATACTAAGGATTTTCCTATAAGAGGCAGCTATTCCTTGAAAACCTTTTTATTTATGCAAACCACCAGAAAGGAAATTATTTTTCATAGTAATGATGATGTTGTTCAGGACGACTCAATAAACTTAACGTTGAAAATAAAGTAGAACAGTTTCCAATTCCAATCTGCTTTGCGGTCGGTCACTCCATCCAAAAAATCTGTGCTCTTTCTCTTCCCTTCCACCCCAAAGTTGCATGAAAGTGGATAAAAAACGCAAATCTAACAAGACGATGAGTAACGTATTTTTCCCCTCTGCACTTTTTTCATACATTTCCGACGACCATGATGATGATGACGCTTCGAGCATCCCAACATTGCCAAATGTGTTTTTCCCAAAGGGTCTCATAAATTTGATATGAATGAGAAATGCAAAAAGTCATCATCATTTTTCTCTCTTTCAAATATTCTTCTCTTCTCACTCGAAAAAAACCAGAGGGTCTCTTTCTCTCTCTATTTGTTCGTTTGCATGTATCCGGAAAAGTAGATGTTATTTTTTTCAAAAGGGGTAGCTAAGCTGGTGAGAGAGAGAGAGAACCGTAAAGTTTTTTTTTTGCTTTCTATAAAGTAAAATGTAAAATAAAATACAACTGTCATCCTTGATTCAGTTGCACAGGATGTCATAACCATATGATTTGTAACTTTTGAGCACATTTCATGTCACTCCCATATGTGGATCCAATCTCTCCAACACGGATTCACTCTTCCGCCTCCTCACAATCGAAATCATATAGGGAGGCCCACACACACACATCTACTTGCATTGCAGATATGAACTTGATCCAAAATATGCCGTTTCTGCCCAAGTAGGAATCAACTCAAGTCATGTCATCATAAACCATACTTATCTCTTATGGAGGGAGAGGAACCTCTATACGTACACTATTATTCAAAACACTTCCCGTTTCACTCCTCCGAATCCAAGCAGATTTTCTAAAGGTGCATTTGTCATTCCTGGAACGACAAAAACATATTTGGAATATGGATGGATATGGATTGTGGGAAAAACTGTTCCTCTCGTCCCTCCTCGGCTTCCGCTTTTCCCTAATGTAAATTTGATCCTTTTGATTGAACCCGGGGAAAAAAGATAAGGCTGGCTACTCACACGATCTGCCCCTACCTACGTGTTGAACATTTTATTTTGGCCGATTTGTCTTATCATTGCATGCTAGAAAAGCGGGAGGGGAGTCCCAAAACGTGAGCTGATAAAAACCAACCGGGAAAAAAGGGATAAATAAACTTTCCATCAAAAAAGAGCAACTATCGTATGGACACTAATTACTTGAAAACAGATAGGAAAGGATGACAAATGAAAGTTGAAAAGTTCCCAGAATTGTATTGTTACCCTTCCAAATCAGTTTACAATTAAAAACAGGGAAGAGCATAAAACAGTTTGGAAGAAAGATCAATTTTTTTAACTCTTCAGCTCATTAATTGACTTTTAATGCTCGAAACATCCCTCCAAATTTTCGTAAAATAGAAAAGTGTTCGACTCCATCCATGTATGAAATTATTTTATCATCTCTTCCCTATGTTTTTTTACTTTTCCAACCAAGAGAGTTTTTCCTCTATTATTTCCTTCAAAAACTATTTTTGTTTACAGTTTACACCCTAAAAAGACACACTGCAGCATCGTCTACAAAAGAAAAAACGGAGACAAAAAAAGCACAGCAGCACAAAAGAAAGACGTTGTCTTTGGGGAAAGGCGAAAAAAGCCCGGACGTGAAAAACAAGCCATGGGGATATAAAAAATGGGACAAGACACAACACTTTCTTTGTCACCGAAGCGAAACAAGGACGTCAGGGGAAATGGTGAGTGAGTGAGTCAAGACGTATTTTTTTCTTCTTCCTTGGCATAAAATTAAACGAAGTGTAACAGACGAAAGGGAAGGGAGACAAGAAGGGGACAATGGGGATAAGGGAAAGTGAGTGACCAACATCAATATCACTCAATTCTCTTGTTTCTCTCCATTCCTTCTCCCTCCATTTTTCCAAAGAGGACCAGCAAAGAATAACTAATGCTCTTTTAGTATTTTTTTTGAAATTGTAGACGGACACCCAAGTTTAGTAAAAACAAAAAATAAGTAAAATGCATTAGCCAGGGTGAAAACAGAGAGAGATGTGAAAGTGAAACTGTGTGGACTAGCATTTACAAAAACAAGAGAGTTGCTTTTATAAAGAGAAAGTCAGAAGAAAATATGTACGTGTCCATGATAAATATATTTTTTCCTTTAAGGTCCACACATACCCATTATTATCCTGCTTTAATCATTTTTATTTAAGGGAGATGTACAAAAAGGAGAAGGAAAAATATGTTTTTTTTTACCGTAGCACCATCCACTGTAACAGCCACGCGTGATTGACTTGACCAAGCTTCAATAGTCAATGTTCTTGCGGATCCACCGCCAGCAGTGGCAGACTTGTCTCCCCCAGAAATCTCATTTGGACGATGGAGTCCTCCGCCGCCGCCATCCTTCCCGTCTTTCCAGCGACCTTTCCACCACTCCTCCGAACCTATCAGGAAGAAAAGGAAACAAAAAAGAGAAGATTTAAACATGCACTTAATTGAGTTGTACAATTTTAGGAAGCACACACTAATAAAATGTCAATTAGCAGTGGAAGTGAATAGGCAGCTGCATCAAATGAAATTTCATTATAGCCTTCCACTCTGATCCGCCACATTTCACGGAAGCGTAGTCTCATATCACCCCAAATCACAATATCAAATGGATGTATCATGTTTTTGCTGTAATTTATCCCGAGTAGTTTCCTTTCCATCCCCATAAAATAGTTTGGTTTATTTAGCCTTTTATAATTTCTCTTTATTTTCCTTTCTACTTTTTATCTTTATTGGCAGGAAATGAACAGCGTTAACACAAAAAAATAGATAACTCTTTTATTTTCATTTTGTTTTAAGCACTCAGGATGTTCTTGGATCCTTCCGAGGAAATGGTTTGGAAATAACCGCAAAACTGTTTCGGATTATATTTTCCATTTGCATTAAAACGCCATGCTCTCCACACATCACACATAATTCCATCATTTGTCTAAAATTTCCATTGTGTGTTGGCTAGGCCAATAATGGGATTGCTGGTGAAGACGACGACGATGACATTCGAAAGTTCACATGGGAAAGCAGTTAAAATTACCACCACCTCTCGTTTGGAATGACACGACGTAAATTGATTATACATAGATGTATTCGTACTAGCAGGAGAAGCTGACGATGCTCTCCCCCAAATATATTTATGGTTGCCCTGTCACATCCGACTTTTACAAGCTTTCCATTCATTCCATCTTTTTAAAGTGAATACGCTTTTTTTCTGGGGGACTCTATTGAAAGGACTTCCTTTTACGCTCATGCAGTGAAATCCTAACGTTTTGCAGTTTTGTTAAAATGTTTACTGCTTTGTT
Organism: Lepidocyrtus violaceus; assembly: GCA_034696905.1. Taxonomy (NCBI): domain Eukaryota; kingdom Metazoa; phylum Arthropoda; class Collembola; order Entomobryomorpha; family Entomobryidae; genus Lepidocyrtus; species Lepidocyrtus violaceus. The sequence continues at coordinate 14,935 of JAQGAI010000345.1, read as the reverse complement.
GACAGACATTCAAGACCAGAACTTTACAAGACGCTGCCAATATTCCTTCCACTGTGGTGGGGTCTCATCTGATCTGATCTGATCTGGTGTGTGATGGAATTTTTTGAAGGGAAAGACAAGGAGGTTGGATGTACAGTACATAAATGCAACATCATCATAAATGCTTTGTCTTTGCTCCTTTTTTAAATGACTAGCAAATGTACTTTTATATCTGATCTGTTTGTATGCATGCGTGCATACCTAATATAACATGAGCGTCTCAAGAGTTTCCTTGTCAGCTCCACAAATTTCCATCATCCCACTTTGGAGGAAGAGTGCTACATATGCAAATCTTTAAATAAGAATGTTGGATCATCAGCATCATCAACATCATCATCAAGATTTCATGCAAAGTAAGCAGCTTTCCTGAAATATAAGGGAGTGGATTGACAGGCAAATCTTTTCTTCTTTCGAGTTTCTGTTTTCTAGAAAAAGTAGGTATTTTAAATGGCTGTAGTTTATAAAAGCAAAGAGGGAATAAAAATTTCAAACTTCTCAAAAACAATTTATCTTTTTGTCTGCATTTTTTTCAATTACAAGAAGTAAAGTTGATAGTTTGCGGTTGAGCTATGATACTGCAACAATAAATATTCCGGGTTTGCTTACTTAAATGGGATAAATGTCAGTAAAATATCAATCAACTGGGGCAATGTGCATATGTAAGCTTCAACGTTGTCCTCCACCCATTGTTTAACGTGTGCCGATTAAATGCAAAATCTTAAAACGCTAATCCCCAAGAAACACAATTTATTTTTGTTACACTATCTCAGATATAAAAAAGGGCACAGGTGGTGACTGACTATCTGTGCAAAAGTTTGCATTTGATGTCAACCTCCTCTAAAACTCTTCCCAACTTAATTTCCTGTTACACTACAACACGACTGAAGAGACATAAAAAATGGAACATACAGAATGGTCACACAGCCGTGGGCAAAATCTCTGGATCTGCAGGTACGATCTGGCTTTAATAATTAATTAGTTTTTCTACAGTTAAAAATAGTAGGGATTTCCCGTTCTCAGTAACTACTTTTTTGAAAAAACATGCTTATCCATAGCCAACCATAAGCTATATTGTGAAATGGAGCCTCTTCCTAGTCGGATTTATTTAAGCTCATCCTAATCTCTATCCTTTCCTCATTTGGTTTGTTCATGACTTATGGAATGGAAATGGAATCCGGTTCCGCAAATCCATTAAATTCATCAATCCCTTTGTAGTCCTGACCGAACCCTTTTGTTTTTAGCTTGAATTTTACAACCCAACAACAAACTCAGATTTCAAACTGGCGGTGACTGGAACCAACTGGAGTATGCTATGCCATAATAATTATATTTTATTTCCTCCCATCAAAAATTATTAATTTCCAGGAACCTCCCCCACCAAAAAAAAAGAGTATTCCCAAAATGGCTCCATGACATTTTTAGTATTTATCCCCAAAATTTATTTTTTTTATGTATTTCTATTCCACTTACCGGAAACGGCAGCAACAGCTGTTGGCAGGAACGCGGAGTACTGCTGCTCGAGCTGTTGCTGTTGATATTTAAGTCTTCGGCCGGTCTCCATGATGAAAACCACATTGAGACCGATTGTGACGAGAAGGATCATGACAACGACACCCTGGAAAATAGGAAAAGGCCAATATTTTATACAGTCATACACAGGCACATTATGTCCATGGGAAGTAATCTACTATACAATGGAATTCCGCGAAAAGGAGCGGCAAAAAAAATCTGACTCTTTTCCCAACTGACTCAGCCCAGCATTTTATTATCCTTTCCCCTCCTCACCCAACTTTGTTTCTCTTTCCGAGAAAAGAAAGTTGAGGTGTCTTTCCATTCATGTTCCTTTTTTTGAAGAGGACTTTTTTATTCCAGTTATTTCACACTTTTCCGCATATTTAATGAAAGGAAAGGGATTTTTTTGGGGAACGAACAGAAAGAAAACCTCTCCCAACTCAGCTCATACATACCCTTCCCATCTTTCTTTACCGGAGTAAAGTTAACACAAAAAAAACAAGTTGGAAAACTTTTCAAAGAGACAGTAAATAACTCAGAAAAAATGTCCTTTTCATAATGATAAAATCATCAGGACATCCAAAGTGAATGACTAGCACTGATATATAAATATATGTCAAGTAAGTTTAAAGAATGAGAAGGGAAATCAGGGCGAGAAAAGAACGAAATGTTTTCCTCTTTTCTTCAGTGCTCATCCTTTTATTATTATTATTGGAAAGAAAAAGTGATCGAAAGGTAGAAAAAAGTTCGAGACATTTTTTTCTTGCTTTATTTTTGGGCCATATTGAAATTGTAGTAAGTAAAAAAGAGTCAATACGTATTAGGTAAATTAGGTATAAAACAAGTTTCTTTCTTTTTATGATAATTTTTTTGGGAGTCCCTTACCTGAAGGATTTTCTTGCAAAACCGGCGACGAGTGTTCAAAGACCTGGCGAAATAGAATCTCCTGTGAGGTATGAAAAGTGTAGGTTGAAAAATTGTACTTGTACTGGAGTAGCCGCCGCCGCCGCTGCCTCCGCCGTTGGAGCAGCCATTCGTGTTAGAAATGATGGGCCCGCTGCCGTTAGCACTTCCACCATGTCTATTTCCAGACTTCATTCCGAATGAAGAATGGAGGAAATGGAAAGTTTCCTTTACATATACATATAAAGTCTAGCAAGTAGTATAAGGAGTTGAGTGTAAAGCTAAAAGTAAGTTTATCCGGTGTGGAGGGAAAAGGGAAGATGTGTATATCCTTTGAAGATATTTATCTCTCCTGATTTTTTTTTCTTGGGAGAAGAATAAAATGGGACAAAGTTCTTTTTTAAGTTGCTTTCCTCTTTTCTCTTCTACTTTGAGAGTTGAGTTGGTACACAATGAGTAATTCCTTCTGTTGTCGAAAAATGGGAGAGAAGGATTGGGAATCCCAGTTGCTTTATCCAGGGAGGCTCCGGATGGATTTTTTATTCTTCTTTTTACCCCCGGCTTGGCTCCCGTCAAGGCTTTAACAACTTTAGTTAAGGGGAAATGGGCAGGTGGAGTTGAATGGGAGTGGACAGGAGTTCCCACACAGATTTCTATATTGGAGTACCGACGACCAAGGTACTTTAAAATACATTTTACAGTAATTTTAATGTGAACGGCGGAGCACTAACTCCCACTATATTTCACTGGGAGAATGGTGACGAGCAGAAGATGATGATAATGATGATGATCACCGCAAAACATTATATTTTATTATTCCAAGTTCATTTGCATAAATAGTGGGAAGTAACTAAGGGGAGATGGATGGGGCTGAGTGACTTCTGTTCTCATTTGATTTGATAGAAGTGCACAAGAGAGAATAAAAAAGCAATTCATTTCACACAAAACTTTTTTTTTCTTTTCAGAATTATTGCAGCAGCCTCATCGTATTATCATCGTATTATATTGAGGGGGAATTGTGTGAGGAGGAAGGAGTGACTCCTCTGCCTCAGCAGCAATGTTTTTATGTTGATGGAGGTATTATTCGAGGGACAGTTCCACTGGTGGTGGTGGTGATGATGGTGTGAAGAGGAGTGATTTCCTCCAACTTCGGATATTGGAGTTGACTGGGGTGGCGGCGTTCCTCGCAAGTGGGACTAACAACAGTGGTAATACAACTTCCATAAGTAATGTTATCACAACTGGCTCGAACTTCACCTTGTTCCATTCTCGCTCCCGGTGACGCTGGCTCACTTCTATAGCTGCTGCTGCTGCTGCTGACCGACGAGTCTATGGATGAGAATGAGTTGAAAAAAGCCAAGGGAAAAAAACTTTCCCCCGGAGGGATTGATGACTGACAATGGGAAAGAGATTGGCTGATTTATTTGGCTCAACTATATAGAAAAAAGTAAATGTTCTTTTGCACTGCTGATTCGGTTTTTTAGGACAACGCTGTACTATTTATACCGAATGGATTTTTTTTGCACTGACATTAAAACTTTCAAAATCCGCATTATTATACTTTCTTGTCCATTTGATTTTGAAGAAAAATCATTACTTTCCATTCACTTCTTCTCTTTGGAAGGGGCACGTGATATTGAGGGGAAATGATGCTAATGCAATGCGGCTGATAGGCATTCCCAGAGAATGAATCCACAAAGTTGGGACTCCGTTTCTCTTCGTTTTCATTGAGCTTTCAGATTTCCAAGTTGAACTTTTTTTCAAAGGACGAACTGAGCTAGAAAAAAGGAAGAGGGGAGGAAGGGGAAGGGAAAGTCGAGTTGGCTTATTCCTGGAAAGGAGTTCTCCTCTGTGAAAACATTCCTGTCCCTTTAACGTACTTACATCTGACTGACGGCTGAATGACAGGTAAGAAAGGAAAGACAAGGAGGAAAAATCCGGGCAAGGAAAATCTCTCAATTTTTGGAATAGGTCATGTGATGTGGCTTGGTCGAGGAGTGAATTTTATGTTTTCGAAGAAACCAAAATTTGTATCACTCTTTAAGTCCTCCCACTCTTCGCCTTTTTGAATTAAGAAGTTCCTTTAGAATTTCTTTTTTTTCTCGTCTAAATCCCATCAACAGTTATTATTGTATAAAAATTTGATGGAAAGTTGACAGTCAAAAGATGGCTAATAATAATCCATAGCACAAACACACACTTGTGCAGCCTGCACACAAATACTCCCAAAGTTCCAACCTCCTTTTCTTGCTGACAAGTATAAAAAATGAGTAATTTATTTGTCCCTTTCTTTCACTTCACTTTCTCTTTTGAATGAATATACTTTTATTTCCATTGGAATCAAAGTATTTTTTTCGGGGAAATGTATGACGTTGACAATAAATGGGAAAAAATCTTTTACACTCCTCCTTAGTTTTCCGTATTTAAACTGTCAGAAAACTTGGAAACTTTCTGGAGGAATACATATTATGTAATATGAATTTTTATCCATGTGAGAAGACACGACACGGGAGTTTCTTCTTGGGATGGATGCACGCACACAGCAAAGAGCAAGGGAAAAACACATCCAGTGTAGCAGATTTCCCTAATGCTCTCCTTTTCTCTCTCTTTCTTCACTTGTCTCCTACGTCAGTTTAGCATGCTTCCCTTTGGAAAGCTTGAGTGGGAGCCTCATTCTCCTCCTGGCACTTGTGCTCTGCTCCCAGATGGCTGACAACTTGCACAATCCCCATTCTAAATCGGACTGAGACGTGGATGAAGGAGTGAAGACGATTTTTCTCCCTCTCTCCTTTCACACTTTCTCTGAGGCTGAACAAGCGCTGTATATGAGTCTGTGTGTTTTTTTTACTGTAGCTCCTCTTCTGATTCAACACGATCAGTGACTGCGCGAGATCTCTGCTGTCTATACCGTCCTAATGCTGTCTGGCCTCTGATGCGTGTAGTAGTAGTGCAGTGGTAGTAGATTGCCTCACCATTTTCTGAAGGCAACTTTCCCGATTTTCTCTCTGTGTATGTAAGCTTGGGAGACTTGGGATTGTGATGGTAATAAGGGAACAACAAGGTTTTCTGTTCCTTCAGTTGTTTTCTGTGCAGAAGAGGATATAACACTACAGGAGGAGGGGAATTGCCAAAGAGCGAAAAGTCAGGCAGGGGAGTAAAGCCGAGAATCTTGCAAGTCTTGCTCAAATCCTGGACTTTGACAGTCAGTCATTTCTACTACTTAGGCTGTTATCTTTGAAGGCTGGAAGGGAAGAAAAGGAGAGGAGATGTGATGTAAGCCATATCATAATATCTCTGTTGCCGTATCTTCTTCCCTTTCCCCTACAATAAGTATCACTTGAATAGTGTTTGTATTTTTATTTGATGACGTTGATGATGATGATGATGGGGAAGATGATGCGCTCTGTCAAAAGAATTTTGTTCAAATCAAGTATCAATCCATCCATCCATTTTAAATTTCACAATAGCAGCACATTGGAAGTTGGAATATAAAAAACAATGTTTACCTTTCCTCTCTTTTCTTGTCTAGAGCTGATTCCTCCTGAAATAAAATAATCTAGCTCTGCTGCTCCCTATCCATGTTCCGATAATCCCGGTAAGCTGACCTAATCATCGGGTTGGATTCTCTAATGATGCCAAAAAAATTCCAGTATGCCCAGTTGAGATTCCTCCACGTACATAAGTATGTATCGTATTCCTCCCGTTCAGCCTCCTTTCCCGGCAAAGTTTAATATGATGAACTTTTCTCCTCTCCGTCGTCTTTCACTCCAAACTCAGCTGCTTTCCCTTCTCCAGTAGTAGCAAAAAAAAAGTTTCCTGAAAATATCAACGCAAACAATTCAATGTAGAATCGATCACCGGAATAATAAGCTTTTGGTGGTGGTGGTGGTGTGGTGGTGGCGGCGGGATCATTACCGTTACGCACTCACCATTATACTCCAACTCCCCTCTCCAAAGAGAATGGGAATGGGAGAAGCATGTTTGGGCTCTCTCACTCCTCACTCCTTTTCTTTATACACCAAAAGCCGGAATAATAATACTGGAAGGAGGGGATATATGCACACGCCTTCAGCATTAACTTTATACCTTTTTGGTATATGCCTTTCACTCATTTATACATTTTTATGCTACTCTTCGTCTCCTCCTTTGTGTGAAATCGCTCTCCGTGTCTACCTTATTCCTCCTCTCCCAGTTGGAAAAAGTCAGGATATTTTGAGGATGACTTGTTCCAAAAAGTAGGGAGTTTTAACATGAGTGGCTTAAGCTACTATGAATGTATACCATAAGCATATAAGCAACCAGCGCTTTCTCTCTACCTATTTTTTCTCGTGCAAGAATACTGAGGAATAGGTTTTTGGTCTGTACAGGCTGGAGCTAAACGGCACCCCGAGAAGAAGAAAAAATGATACTTGCAATTTCCCTATCCCAGTTGATTCCCCCGCTTTCACGCAAGCATTCCGCTACTCCGTTTTCTTCAGCTGGAAGACTTTCATGTCATATTACATAAGAGAAAGTGCTATATGTAGAGCTGGATTAGGAATTCACTTTTCCATCGAAAAAGTAGCGTTTTCCAATGTCGCCTTTACTACTCCACCATAAAGCTAAGCATATCCAATCATACCTTAAGCCAAAGCAGGAAGAAAGGACTGTGACTGTGACAACAACAGACAAGCCATATCACATCAGCCAAAAAAAAGTTATGTTGACTCCCAAACCAGACCAGTCCCACATGCGAGCTTGCTACCTATCTTATGTTGCTTTCCCCCAAACATTGCATATGGGATTATCGACAGTTGTGTGAAGGTAAGGTCTTAAACCATCATAAAAAAATCTCCTTACCGTCCCATTATATTCATCCACTAATGCAAATATGCAGAGTAAACAAGATAAAAAATGTTACTTCCTTCCCAAACGCAATTCTGCTATTTTTCTTCTTCAACTAGCTATCTCGAAATATGCGTTGGGTGGGTGGCATACAATACCTACCCACGCAAGCAAATAAGTAGTGAGATCATTTTCTGCGTGTGGTATGCTTGGTTTCTTTCCCTTCGGAAAAAAAGTCACTGGATTCTGATCTGGTTGGCCAGCATTTTTTTTATGACTCTGAAAGAGAGAAAAAAACTTTGACTGTGTCTATGAGGAAGGAATGCAGTTTGAGTACATAATATTCCATGAATACATCATCTCATCATTGAGTGCGGAGGGAAAGTAAATAATCTCGTAGTTTTCTTCCTCTTCTTTTCTGGAGGAAACAGATGAGCTACCCATTTTTTCTACTTCACGCTCCGCTTCTTGTTCCCTTCCTTCCTCTCAAGATGTTTTCCACTTTGCTCATATGGATCAGCCCATGTATGAAAAAATCTGATTTTTTTTCTTTTACAGAAGAAGAAATTTCGGGGAAAAAGTATGAGCAAGCTTGTAACTTATTCCATTCATTCAAGAAAAAAGAGGGAATAATCATCCTCCTTCACTGCAGACATTCAAGCCAGTCTCAAAAAGAAGAAGAAAAATATGTGGAGGGAAGGAAGGAAGGAAAAGAGCTACAAACTATGTGAGCGTCGGATGGCAGGAAAATGGAGGAATGGGAAGAGAGAGAAAAAGTGAAACGTCGGGAGGGAAGTGTGAAAAAGTTCAGGGAAAAAATTCATGCAACAAGTCATACTTTTCTCTGGGCCTAACCATCACAGAAAAATATCAAAAGAAGAGGGACACACCAACCGAAGCTCTCTTTCAGGCACACGTAAAAATTTGTGTCCTCCATTTTGGTATATTTACAACTAAACTTACTACACATTCCAACTGTATGAAGAGGATGCATAAGGAGGGGAACGAAGTAGAGAAGGACACAGTATTGTAAAACATAACTGGAGGGAAAGAAAATTGCAACAGTTTTCATGAAAGCGAAAAAGAGCAGTTTTTTTAAAGGTGTTGTGCTGTGTCCCTGTCCTAACTAAAAAGAAGTTGGCCTTGCTCTCACATGGCTTTACCTTCTCTATTTTCCTGGGAATTTGTGAAGAAATCCAAAAAGGGAAAAGTTTTTTCAAGGATATAAGTGATAAATATAAACAAATACTAGAAGTCATTCCGAAAATAGTAACAACCTTGTTGCTCTCAAGTTTCTCATGTTTTTATCGAAATCTTTTTTTTTGCGCGTAGAAAAATTTCCCCTGGTAAAAAAAGTTGCACGGCCTTTTTCCTTTTCCACTAGTTGTTTGGAAGGATTGACTTTTAGACTGGAGGAAACTTTTTTTTGGGAGATTTTAAACACCAAAAAGTGCTCCTGTTTACTAATATGTAGTAGTATATTTTCCAATCTTTCACTTGGACTGGAATAGTCCAACTTTTTGGGCTGGGTAAAGTAAAGCTGATGAAAATATAATACTTTAATTTAGGCTGTTCACACGCATCCACTCCAAAACCTTTAGGAATTAAATGGAAGAATCGCTTAGAAAAAGTGGATTCAGTACCAAAATGGTAAAAATAAGATGGGTGCAATATACTTTGAAAAAGTGTGATAAAATCTAATCCAACCCACTGACTTCACAAAGAATGATTTATTTCCCCGTTTCCCAATTGATACGGAATTAGTGATACTTTCGTGTCTATGAAAAAAAGGTTGAATACATCTACACAATTCTCCACAAGTCCTTTTTTGTATATGCTGACTATTGATAGCGAAGGAGAAAATGTCCAATTAGGAAATTGTGAAATGGGAAAAGGAAAACACATTCAAATTTCATATTACTATTAGTTGGCTCCCCTTTTTTCGCCTCTAATGTCATTCAATATTATATCAGAGAGCCTCATCATATCATTCAACCTCATTGCTCAAGCATATTATCCTTAAGTAGTCACCAATTTCCAGCTAACCTTATCAATAAGTGTAAAATATACAGAACCAGAATAGGAAATGATGACTATGATTGGGGGAAGGGGAAAGGAGAATCGGGACAAATAAAAGATATTTTGGAATTTTTAATGCAGTCTAGTCTAGTCTAGTCAAACTAGTGACATTTAAGCTGCTTTGGCAACACAACAACAAAAAATACTGCTCCTGCTCCTGCTATATATTGGATAAAACGATGCCACTAATATGGAGGAGGGAAAGGGAAATAATAGGGATTTTATTCCGATTTCTTTCCCTGGTCCTTATTCAAATGCCGTTGGCTGGTTGCCTAATGCTTTCACCGCGAGAGTTTCACCAATATCAACAACTTTGCGAGTTTGGGGGTGATCACCAATATCAACAACTTTGCGAGTTTGGGGGTGATCACCAATATGATAATGAGTTTGAGAGAGAGAAAAAAAAACAAGCATAATATTATGGAAGGAATGGAAAGGTGGAGCCAAAATATTAGCTTGAACTTGATGATGATGATGAGGCACAATAATATTCAGAAGGGCCTTACAATTTTTTCTTCAGACCAGAAGAGGAAGAAGAAGAAAAAACTTTTTCTAAGTTATTTGCCTGTTCACGGAATTTGGAGAGAAAAAAAAATGGGTGTAAAGGTCTATCCAAAAATGTGGGAAGTGGTGAAGAATTTTCTCCTTCCATTTCAAGTTGAAAGGAACAGAGTGAAAACAATATGTTTAGAGTGGATGCAACAAACTGCCTCTTTTGCTTTCACCAAACAACCAAGGCAGCTTCCCTCCTTCGCCAAAAAAAACTTCTACTTTTACTCCTCCATCCCATTTTCCAGGGATCACGAGGCACGATAGGAACAAAAAAAGGAAATAATAATGAGCGGTAGTAATTTCATATAGGAAATTTTCTTCTTGTTCAAAACTTCCCTTCCCTAAAAGGATGGAAAGACCGGAACTGATTGTGAGCAAGGAGTACGTAGATATATAAGAGAGTTTGCTCAATTAAGTGCTTTCTCCTTCACTGCCATTTCCCCTGTATTGGTTGGGAGGTTTCTTTTCTCATCGTCAACGAAAATACCTTTGCAATCCTTCTATAGTCAAAGCCCGCTCCATACAGTTTTTTTTATTTGCTTTCTTTTTTTTAGCATAACGGCTAAACTCTATTCAAGGGAGAGGGAAAAGTAAAGGAGTAAAAAAGTTTTTGTTTTGATGTTGTGCTATACAAGAGGAGGGAATGACTGTGAGGAAGTAATAGGGAAATGAAACTCTGATTTTCGGCAGTTTTCTGATGAGGACCACCAAAAAAGGATGAGAATGGGGAGGACGTCGACGACGAGGACGGCGGTGGTGGTTGGAAACATAATCATTGTCGTATCATTACCATTAGCCAAGCTCAAATTCCAATAATTGATTCAACCATCTTCATATTACTCTTCTGATACTCAAAGGAAGGAAGGAGGAGGACGTGATGATGATGATGATGATGGAGGGAAGAGATCTGGGTTTTCTCTTTTATGATATTAGTGACATGGGGGAGCCATCATTAGATTGGCATGGTTGCCGAACCTAATTCCATTTTTGGGATATGGAATACCCAGAGTGTTTTGGACCTGGCTGATAATTTTCCCTTTTCAATTTATTTTCACTTGCCCCTTTTATAATAAACAAAAAAGGAGTGAAAGAATTGATTACAGGAGAACAAAGGCTGGTCATCATGGAAGCGGCAAATATAAACTTCGATAAATAAATGAATATATTTTTGGCTGGCTCACTGTTTCTGCTGATTTAATTTTGATGGGAATAAAAAAAATTAGAAATAAAAGGAATCAATTGTTCTTTGTTCAGTTTGTCCAAAACACATAAAATGCAGTGGTGGGAAACTCCATTGTTCAGTTGATGGTGCAAATCCACCCCTGGTGAGTGGCTGGCTGTGTGGTAGCACCACCCGAATTAGCTATTCATGAAAGGATGAATTCTGTAGGAAACGTTGCTTAGCATAATTACAATTGATGCAAAAATGAATTTAAATGTAAGGCGCTATGTGTTTAGTATTATGAATACGCCATGGTTAGGAAAGGGCTATACTCAAGTGGTTTGTAAGGGGCTTTCTCCCATGAGCCTTTTCACTTCCCCTTAATACTAGTCTTCCTTCCCTTCCATTTGAAGAAGAAGTAAGAAAAGTCCTTCCTCATCTCCATACAAATAGACTTGAAGAAAGGAGACCCCAATCCAAGTGATTAACTCGGTATCTTCTAAAAATTAAATTGGACAAAGAAGGGGAATCAGAACAGGCAGCCCAACTGGAATATGGTTTGGAACTACATAAAAGAGTACACCTTCCCATTCACCGGATAATTCAGGAATCTTCAGAAGAAAAAAGTCAGAACAAGACGATCCACAATCCAACATGAATTTATTAACAATTTTCTATTAGGAAACCGGGATATCAATTAATTTACATATTTATAAAAAAAGTTACCCAACCCGAACGTGTAGATAAAATTAAAATACGTTACACTGAAATTTAATTATACATTCCATTCTAAATATCTAGTTTTGGTTAAAGAATCGAACGGAGAAGTAAGTAGCCTGAAAAGGTAAATGAGAGCCAATCTAAGCATCAAACTTTTTTAACAGAAGTTTCCAAAATCTCATTTTTATTATTCCCCCAAATAGGAAATTAAAACCTGGAAGGAAAGGAACTCTGATGATTGATGTGTAATTTATACCGGGAAGAAAGAAAGTAATAAACTTTTCCCAAAAATTATCATTGTCTCCATAAAGAACTTTCGAATTCTTCCAGAATTCTCTTTCCCTCTCTGATTATGATTATGTCATAAGCAAATATAGACAAAAGGTTGTTAAAGGAACGGAAGGGCCTGAAGAAAAAAAGCCTCTAAATGAGAGGGATTCCTTCTAGTTTACCTTTTTTATTTCTTTGCATAAGGAGAAGAACTTGTTCAGTTTTGTTGTTCTTCCTTTGCTCATCGCCTGACTTCCACCTCCACACCGTTCTCCTTTTTTCAAGACAGTTTTTGCTCTCTATATTCCATCCACTTTCACAACTTTTTATTACGTAATATTATTCAAACATTGGAAGATATTCTGTACTCGTGATGATTCCAGCCTTCCATATATATTTTTTTAGTTTACAATTTCAGTTCACAGTTTTGCGAAACTTTTAATTAACTCGTATTATGTAACACACGCCATGTTTTTTTAGGAGGAAAACTTTCTTCCTTCCTGGTTCATTTCAGAAAAAGTAGTTACAATTTTTTTATGTGGGAAGGATCCTCCTTTGAAAAGAAATAAATCTTGTCAAATCCCATCATTTTACTTTATTATCGTTAGTATAAAAACTCCATGAAAAACTAATGGGAGGAAAGTTAGCGAAAAAAAAATGTCCAGAAATGTTCCTCCCCACCCACATCACCATCATCATTATCAGTATGTGGAGGAGGAAGTCACCCATGCTATATAGAATTCATAATGAGCCCTTTCCTATTTAATCTTTGGATTTACGAACTTCTCTTCATTTATTAACTGGAAAACGTAGGTAGGAAGCTGGATCAAGTTGGTTTCATATTTTTTTTTATATTTCGAACCAGAAATAAGACGGAATATGAATAATCGATCAATCTTCCATTTTCCATCTCATGTTTCTAATTTTTTTCTCCCCGCTCCCAATAATATATCAATCTTAAAAGGTTTGTCGTTGTGACACCTCCGCATAACAACATGGTTTCGCCATAAACCGTCAAGGAGTAAAAAAAACATAAAGAAAAGTCGTTTCATATTTTTACTTTCTCCTCCTGGCTTGAAGAAATGTTTACTTTCTCTTCACCTCCTTCAAAAAAAAAGTCCTCCAACATCTTCTTCTTCTTCCAAAGTCGAAGCAGACTACTGGAGAAGAAATATACTCTTGCCAGGAGTGAATTATAGGTTTTCAGGGAACTAGATTAGAAGTTACCACACAACCTAATTCGTTATCATTATAATACAGGAGGAGCCAGGAATAAGGATACAGTTTAACTTTAAGTATATCCCAAGCTTAAACAAAATTATACTTTTTTGGGGAAGATATGAGGGGCTTTTCCCTCGGTTTTTGAGGGTGTTCAAACAGTTTTGAAAGTTGTTGCGGTAACCAGTCCATACTTAACACTGATTGGGAGAAAAGTCTTCTTCTCCCCTCTAAGTTTTCGTATTCACTGGATTGTTTGAACTCCTCATTTTTAAAAAGATAGTTATAAAAAAATTAAGTATGCGAGTTTGGTTTATAAAGTCATCCCGCTCCTTGCACTGTCCCTGCTCATCAATATAATCCTTGAGAAATCTTAGCTCAATTTTTTAATACGTCCAACAAAGCCCTCTCTGTTTTAGTTTGGCGGAGGAGGAAAACTACCTTTAGACTAGAGTGATTATGTATTTTTTTTCGGAGACGTTCATTCCAAAGACAGGTTTTCCCTTTCTTTTTCCAATTTCTCTCGAAAAGCTTTGGCGGAAGGACGTGCTGTGCCTACAAAACTGATTTCGCTACAATGGCTATTATCGTCCAGGACTGGAAAGTGGGATGAGGGTAGATATAAGTCAGGTAGAAAGGGATTTTCCTAGTTTAAGTGTGCAGGTAGCGGAGTAATATATAATAATAAAGTAGAAAAAAAAAAATCATTCCAACATTTTCAAAACTCCGACTCCCAATAAAGCAGTCATATTCCCGATTTTTAGTTAGCCAACTATTTCACCAAACTATTTCAATATTATGGAGATGGCTTGCATGGCGCGCCCCTTTTGCTTTCTCCTCGACAATGTTATTTTTTTTCAGCTACAGCCCACGAGAGAGAGGAGAAAAAAACTTGAAAATTGAACTTCCAACAGGGAGAAAGTAAATATATTCAGAATGCTACTTAGGAGGTTCGGGATTGAATAGGAGGGAATAAGGTTACGCAAGTATAATTTTTTTTCTCTCTCTCTCTCCTTTTCATATTTTCCCTTCAATCATGCCATTAGAATCCATTAAACCCTCTTTTTCCCATTGAAAGCCGAGAAATATTAGGAGCCACACAATTTCCATGTTTAAAAAAATGAAATGAGTGAAACTCCTTTCCAAAGTCGTCTGATGGTATCGTAGCAGGGGAAAACGGTTGGCTAACGGTGATGGTAATATAAGTGGCTTCATTCTCTCATTTTTTTCACAAAAAAGGAGTTGGTTCCCTTTCACTATTTTTATATTATGATTTATTCTTATATGAAATTATAATGTGGATAGGGATATACGTATACCAACGTGACATTTTATTCCTATGAAAAAAAAAATTGGTGGCTGGGTGAAAGGAGTCAAAAAGTAAAGTAACGGGAGGAATTTTTTTTTTGGAATGGAATATTATTATGGGAGGGGATGATGAAATTGGCGCCAAGATAAGAGTGATATAGTATGCAACACCTTCCCCAGGAAAAAAAATTGGGAGGGAGGCAATAAAGTGACATAATCGCAAGTTATGTCATGCCAGTTAGATCGTCTAGCATAGAGACGGGGAAAAATGCAAAATAGGTTTATCTTCATTGATGATGATGATGATGATGATGGGAATGAAGAGGGGACACCACACCCCTCCAGCAG
>JAQGAI010000344.1:0-21950 GCA_034696905.1 Lepidocyrtus violaceus | reverse complement strand
ATCCATTAGTCGATCACTTCCTCTTTCATTGTCTAACAGTTAGATAAGCTGATGATGCTCCGGAGATCGGTCTCCATTCGTGCACGTCCTTCTTCAGGTCGGATAACTGCTTCCGAAATTGAAGAATTATTCTCTGAAAAATCAATTAATGGTGCTGCTGAAACAATAGATGGGAAGCCGGTGTGGACCTCCCCGCTGTCGACTCTTTCCGCCTCCGGTCACAAGATTTACGCCAGCGTAGCGGAAATGAAACGATCGAAGGTAACAAAAAATAGCTGCACTCATGATTATAACGCAAATTAGAAATTGTAAAAACGCTCATTTTATATTTAATTGTTTTTTTTTTTAATTTAATTGTCTTTAATTTTAGGGCGCATTCAAAGGCAAGGAACTTGCAAAGCTTCACAAGGACTTCCACAGCACACCCGATCTGGAAGGATGCAAAAAAGCTGCTGCGGCAGCTGCAGCCGCCGACCTCAAGACTGGCTCATCGTCGGATCGAAAATCCAAATCGCTTAGTCAAGAGAATCTCAACCAGCTCCGAGCTAATCCCAGGCACTCTTGGGCCTGCGTCTCCCCCACCATCCAGGGAATCCTAGATAAGAACTATGAAAACTCCTGGAAGAGTATCGACAAGCTTCCAGCCCCGCCCCCAGAAGTCACAGCAGCAGCAGCACAAGGGAAGGAGGACGGTCATGAAAGTGATAGCTCAACGGCCAGCTGTTCATCCGGCTCCTCCTCTGGGAGGAGACTCCAAAGTCTGTGAAAACCCCCGTCATCGTTCCGGAAGGGGAGTACAGGACGATCAAGCCCCTCCGACCAGTTCAGTCAAAAACTCTGCCAAGGAGAGCCAGCACCGGCTGCACCATCAGTTCCGCAGAGCAACAAACAATCATGAACTTGGTCCCTCCTGGCCAGGTAATCAAAGTGGATGTTTCCAAGTCAAAGGAGTATTCCAGTTTGGATGTTGGGACGGCCACTTTAGGAAGGAGGCCGGATGGAGGAGCCGGGGTGATGTCCAGCTTCAAGCCGACGGACAGCGCCAAGTTGTACGCTTCCCCAGACGATTTGAAATTAATTGGGTACAGAGACTCTGCAAATGACCAAATGTCTTCTTCCACTGGCGGCGGCACCCTCAAAAAGATCCGTTCCCAGAGCTTGCCCCCCGGGAAGAAGGAGGGCAAGTCGGGTGACTACGCGGAGCCCGTCAAGGGCTCCCTCAAAGACAATGAACATTCCTTATCCAATGGGAATATCAAACCTGATGCTAGTTCAAAAAACAATGACATGTCTGCAGTCTCCCCCGGAGTCCCCTCCCCGGACGGGGACTCCAACATGGTCCAGATTAGTACAAAGCCCTCAGAGAAGAAGATAAGCAATATCACCTCCAACAACAACAATATCAACAACAACATTGACCAGAAGTTTGACCCACAGAAGTCGCTCCAGGAAGCGAAGGATAAGCTCAAGCCGGTGAAGCCGGTTCTCAAAACCACCTCCAGTCTTTCCAACAACTCCGCCGACAACACCAAGATCCGAATTGAAGTGAAGCAGTCCCCCCGTCTGGCGAGGAAGGCTGAGAAAACCGTAACGTTCCAATCGGATGCTTCCTCCCAGCAGCCCTCCGCAGGTGGTGGTAACAGTAATCAGCAGCAGGGACAATCCCACATGTCGCATAGTATGAGCGTGGATGAGATGCCGAAAGTGAAAGCAACTCTCAAGTCTTCAAAGTCATTTCCCAATGATCTGGGACAGGATGAAGGGGAGCCAGGCTCCGCTCCAGGTGGTGGTGGCGGCGAGGGAAGTGGAGCAAGCACCTACGTAACTTGTCTTCCTGTCAATCCCGACTCGGACAGCTCCGAAGATTCCAGTGATAAAACTTGGATCCTGAAGGATGAGAACGGGCCCTCCTCCGCCTCCACCACTTCTGACTCAGTACAAACGGTCATTTCCGCCGCACCCACCGCCAATCAAGCTACAGCCAATCATGTAGACTCCTCCCAAAAGGATTCGAACTCGGAGAAGGTTTCCAACCTGGCCCAACACAACAATGTACCTTCTTCCAAGCCGAATCTTTCAGCCAGTGTTCAGCTCGGTGTGGCGCACCTCCATCAGCAGCAGCTCCAGCAACACACCGCAGTTTACAAAGGGCCCCAGCAAAATTCCCATCCGGAGCCAAACTATGGTACGTTGGGACGCAGCTCTGCGATGCGGAGTTCAACCGGAAGTGGACCAAATCTGACAAAGAATGCTGTATCCCTCGTGAAGCTTCCCCCGCCGATGGAGATCGAGAGTGAAACGGATGATAACCGGAGTCCAAGGGATACCCCGGTTAAGAAGAAAACAGTCGGCTATCCCTACAACGTCAACGCTGGAACCCCCCAGGCTTATCATACGCTCCAACCTCAAAGGTCCAAGTCCATGCACTCCGCCGCAGCAGAGCACCAATATCAACAGCACGTTCAGCTCCAGCATCAGTATCATCTCCAGCAGCAGCAGTTGGCGGCCAGGCAGCTTCAGCAGTTGCAGGGCCAAGGGCAGGGACAAAACCGACAGGCGGAGAAGAGTATAGAAGAAAGTCTCAAGTTGATACAGATGCACGTAGCAGCTTTAAAGGTAAATTTAATTAATTAAAGCGTTAGTAAAATTTTTAATATAAAATGTTTTACATTTCTGTACTAACTGTTTTTATCTGTTTGCATTTAATTTTTATAGCAGGACTTCCCAAGTGTGGTGCCCCCACCTCCGGAGTTCAGTCTCCGAAATCAGACTCCGATTCTAGCTCCTCCCCCGGAGTTCTCCGATGCGCGGGACACTCACGAGCAGGCAACTCGATTCAATCAGGGTCACGCCCTCCAACAACAACAACAGCAACAACAACAAACCGGAGACGGCCAACATCCGGGCCAACAGCCATTCAATCGACAATCCCCGATGTATCGCTCCATCACCCACTCCCACTCCAGCTCCTCCTCAATGTACAGCGGCTATCCAACAATGTCCCGCCAGCAGTACCAGCTCCACCAGCAACATCCCCAGCTGGCCCACCAACACATGCAGCAATACCAAAGCCAGCAGCATCCCCAGCAGCATCCCCAGCAGCACTCCCAAGCCCAACTTATCCACGCCCAGCAGCAGCAACAACAGCAGCAGCATATTATGTCGATGAGCATGCCGGCTTATCAGACTCTAGGCCGGCATCAGACCTACTCCACAAACAACGCTCAAAGCATGCTCAATAGTAGTGCTTACGGACACTACTCCACGCTGACAAATCCCAAGACTCAGCAAGCGGTGCAACAGGCACAACAACAGCAGCAAGCTGCCCAGCAAGGCCAACAACAAGGTGGTGCCCAACCCCAACAGATGCTACATTCCGTTCCGGGCGGTCAGCAAGGCGCGCATCCTGGTCCACCTGGCTCTGCAGCGGTGTATCAGCAGCACCATCCCAAATGCTATTACTATCAGCAGACATCCTCATCCTCCTCCACCCCGGGCGGCACCAACGCCGGCACCAAATATATTCCCGAGAAGCTTCACCCCGTTCACCGCTACACACCAGGTAAGTGTCAATCTATCTGTTTCCCAGCTCATGCTTATGTCACATTAAATGTTAATTTTTTGCATAACATTTTCTTTTATTTTTCCACAGACATTTACGAAAGCAACCCGGGTCCGAGGATAGTGGGAACGATCCCCAAGAAACAGCCGGGCTCGGATCATTATGAAGTACCTCACGCCCATCAACAGCTACTCCAGCAGCAAGCAGCGGCGCAACAAGCAGCGGCCCAGCAGCAGGCACAACAGCAAGCCGCCCAGCAGCAGCAACAACAACAACAACAGCAAAATACGACCCGGATCCGCCGAGAATTCCGGAACAAAACACTTCCGGACTGGAGTGTCGGGGACTCCTGTGATTGGCTCGACAGCCTCTTCATGCCAGAGTACAAAGCAATATTCCAGCAGCGGGCGATCGACGGGAAGAAGCTGATGCGGATTGACAACGCCACCCTTCTTGAGCTCGGGATCAAGAAGCTCGGCCACAGGATGAATATTGAAAAGTCCCTAAAGCGTTACGTGCCCCAACCAAAGACTTAAAATGAGATAGTTCTAACTACACCAAATTAAATTTCAGCATAATAATTAATATAATAACTAGTTCCTATATGATTAAATCAATCATTATTTTTAATTTCATCAGCCCGTTTTTAAATGCAACCCAAGTTAGTTGAGCAATAGAAGAAATCGTTTAAACAAATTCTTTTTTTTACTTTCCACACAGAGATTAAATTAATTGGTATATGCATGTACTATGTAAAGTGTAGTGAATTTATTATATTAGCAAGCTAATTATTATTATTAATATTCTTCAGCGGCGAAGGATAATGTTTTCGTATAAAAAATGAACTTTTAAAACTAGAGGTATATCTAAATTAAAAATTAACTGAAATATGTAACGATAAGTGCTCCTCTAGTCATAACTAACCCCACGAGTTTATCAAATATAGAATGAAAATGAAATGAACGCGCACTTGTGAGAAAACCGTCGTGAGGAAAACAAATATGAATGCGAATCTACTCTACGAATATAATTAAAAAATAATAAATTTTTTTCATGTCTGTTTAGTTAAAATATTTATAAGCTGTTTGATTGCAATTTATGTAATATTATATAATACCAAACCGGACTATGAATTACACTAACTACATGAATTTTAGAGGGAGTTTTTCGGAGGTGGAATTATTTAGCCAAAAAAAAAGAAGAAAAAATTCTTACCTAGTCCCACAGAATGTTTCTTGTTATGTAACTAAAACATACCAGTGAAAGTACTAAACAGGGAAAGTGTTTTTTATAATGAGAAAGGAGTGATATCTACTAAACCGTAAGTTTCTAACCGTTTCCCATTTCTATTTCCACTTCATCATTATTATCATTACTTACTTACCAATCCCCGTGTTGACTCACTGACCTAAGAAGAAGAGATGGTTTGATTCCTGCCTAATAATTACAATAAAAAAATTATTAGTTAGTAGTCCTTTCAACCATTTTTATGCAAAACAAAATCGACCTCAAATATAGATGAACACGAAAAGTTGTTCACGTTGCTCAAATACTAATCTAAACCTATAGCTGGGTCGGAGGCTTTTTTATACGGTTGGACTTTCTCTTGAACATTGTTGTTGAGGAAAGTGAAAGCAGCCATTCAAGAAAATACTCACTCACAGTCAGGATACCTTGATAGGGCTCAACTTTATTTAAATTGCTGTGAGGAATACTCCATTTTTGCAACAGAACTCGAGATAAGTGGTAACATTGGAACAGGCGTCTAGGGAATTGTAGGAACGATGGAAAATATTCCTAGCTCAGAAATTGGATCTAGGTGATTAGCGCAGGTTAGTACAGGGAGTATTGAACAGTTGTTGGCTATCAATTGATCAGATCAGTGAGACTACATACTACAGCTATTATACGAACCATTTTTACATAATATAGTAGTAGTGTAGGCGTCTCTTCTTATGAATAAATTACGAACTACCGCTTACGGCCCCTTTTTACCCCCTTTTTAGATAACATGTTACACTCGAGGACCACACAATTCAACATTCCCACCACCAACCTCCCTTAGTTCATTTTTCCAAGTTATAGACATTCAGATTTTATCGTTTTTTTACAACTTCATTAAGCCATGTTATTGTTAACTACTACTATTATTATTCCAACTACTTAACACTCCATTCTTGCTCCAGATTAAATCGTCATACATTTCACAAACTAACAACTTGTTCATTACTTCCTATCTCCATGGTTATAAAAGGTACATATTATATATCTGTTTGTTCTTTGGATTGCTCGCTTGGCAAAATAACTAGGCTGAATTGTCGTCTCGAACTTCTAACAATGCAACCAAGCGAGAAGGGAGGGGTTTTCATTAAACTTAGGTACTTTAAACCAGCTTTTTTCCTCCTAATATTCTCCGATGACGTAACTTTCCGGGGGAGAACGCGAGAAGTATTTAATTTACACTAACTAAGAGTTTATCAACTAATTATATTATATAACAATTGTACTGAACTCCATTGAAGCATTCAACGAGGAGCATGATTGGGTGAATGAGTTTTTACATATTAAATACATAATGTCGGGTGTGGATGTTTTTTAAGGGAGGCCCCCGTTGAAAAGTCATTTTTATCCATGTTAAAAATAATGAATATAAATATTGGTGAGATAGTAACTATAGTTACTATAGAGTTTAGCAAAGTTAATTAAGGAAAATGTTTTACAGTAACTGTTATTATTACAAATTGCAACCAGCATAGCATAGGTAATTTTTTAGGAAAAAACGAATGTATTTGTGCGTTGTACAATTTAGCATGATGATGATGATGATGAATCATTAAATATAAATGCATACTATAGTTGGACACTAAAAATATTGAAGAAGAAAAGAATTGTAACAATGAAAATGAATTGTATTGTATTATTATTAACTGATAAACTGTCTCTCTATTATGCATTAATTAGTGTATTCTTCTTACCTGTTTGTGCATGATGTAAAATGTATGTAAAAAAATTTCCAAATGGCCCGCTTTCGAATTTTCTTCGCATTGTTTTTTTCAACGCTCCTCCAACCTGGAAACGGTTTCCAACCAAAACAGCCGGGGAAATATTTCGATAAAAACGTTACCCCGGCGAAGCAGCAAAGTATTATTATTACTTTTCTCTTTGAGGATGATGATGGAAGTCGGCCCAAAAATAAATAATTAGAAAGTTATCATTACCATCATCATCCCACACCACCATTATTATGTAAAAAAAACATTTATAAGTATATCCACCACAAAACAGTCATTTTTTAGCACAGAATGCAATTTTGAAGATTTGTAAATAAATGATGAGGGTAATAACGTTATGTTACACGTACATATAATAATATGTAAACAAAAAACAAACAAACTACTACATATAGAGTTATAATAATGAAGAAACTGCTCGTGAAAAAGTATTCACAGTTGCCAAAGTTAATTTTTAGCTGTTATTTAATAATATTGTAATACGGGAGGAGGTGGAGGAAGGGGGAGGAGATGATCCATAGAAGAGAGACGTTTATTACTATCCAAGTTTTACGAGATAAAAATTCAATAAAGTATAAATAAAAAAACTCAACCTCAAATTCCCATTTTACCAATGAAGAAAAAAAAAGACCAGCTTGTTATTTTACTCGAGTTCTTTATTGCATTGCATTGCATTCACTTGAAAAAGTCACCACATCAAGATATTATGCATAAGTGAAAGTGCTTCTTCCGGAGAAAGTTGGCCAATAAAATGGAGGGGTTGGGTTATTCCGAAATCACGTATCTGCATAATGTTCATGTTTAATTAATAAATTTTCATGATCGGATTTTGCACTTTTGCTTTTTAGTTCTCGTTTTTTTTATTTTTCTTTGTGGAAACTATTATTTTTTTTATACAATTATGTTTTCTTCTTCTTCAAAACATTATTTAATATGGATCTCAATACATAACTGTAATCCATTTAATTAATCATAATAATAATAATTATTATTATTTCGGCGAATACAACTCCACTACATCTAGTATCACCATTACTTCACAATAAAATTCATGGATTCGGTTCACACACACACATTCCTTATACTCACTATGGACAAGGGAAAGGAAAACTGACAATGAATGCACATAACAAGTAACAACACAATGTCAATAATTTACAATTTAAATTCAGCTAACTCTAGTTAAAGTCGGATAGGAAAAATTATAACAGGGTATTATTATTATTTGACAAACATTAAAAATTACATAATCATAATCCGTTGAACATTTTTATGTTGGTGCAGATGAGTAGCACATGTTAAATTATTAAAAGCATGAGTTTTTAATTAAACGTACTTACGTTAATTATTTTTTTTACATACAACGCAGTTTTTTTTAAATTAAAGACACGATTCTGTTGGCACGACAAACTTTCTCTCTCTCTCTCTCTGTTATTAAAAACCTTAGCTTTTTGGACGAACAATTAGTTAGCAGGATATTCATGATTTCCCTTCTAAAATAAAAAAAACCGTTAATTTTTAAATGGATTATAGCAGCGCTGCGTGAACACAAATCGTATAGCAATGTTCTCTTCAAATTGTTAAACAAATAATTTTCGTGAAAAATAGTGGAGTTTTAGGTTAGGTAAAAAGTAGTATGTAAAAAAAAAGAGAAAGAGACGGCGAGATTCTAAAAGTCAAGTTTTCATCATCATCAATCATTGAAACAGGAAAAAGTCCAGCAGTTAAAATTTAATGGTCAGTCTAGTCTACAGATATTTTAGCAATCCCTCCCAATTTTGCCATTATTCTTTTGTCATGGGCTATTCTAAAGACAATTCTGAATTGTTAGTACTTAACTGTCTACCATACTGGATAATTATTTACGAAAACTAGAACCTAGCATGTGGAAAACGATCAAGTCAGTTAGCTCTATCTAGGTAGTTAGCTGTTTCATTAAATAATGTTAACTAACTTTAACATAGTTCATTCATAAACGGACCAATTTCTTGCTGGAAACTTTATATGTAATTAGTAGCTACATAATTAAGTATATAATAAGTGCGTACTTTATACTTTGATACAATTTTACAGCTGATTATCATCAATTCCTTAAAAAATGTGTGGGTCACAACAATTTTCCTTTTCTATCTTTGTTTGTTTGTTTTATCTAAATTGGCCACCGTCACAACAAAATATGTTTTTTTTAGTTTAACTGTTATCTAAAATCTAAATATTCAACAGTTTAATTTAGTATTTTAATCTTATCTCATCCACTAAAAGTAAATCTGATCTAAGTATCTCCCTAGTTTCTATAATTTTTCATACAATTTCGAATTACATAGCAAGTTATTTCTAATTATTGCAAACAAACATGATCATTTTCTAATAATAACATTAATAATGGTTAGCGTTAATTTGCGGAGTGGAATTTTTGTTTAGAAATCTCACTCGTTCTACATATTAGTCCTTTTTCACATTTGACAAGTTTCACTCCAAAAGTCATAGCCAGCAGCAGTATGTATGTAAAGTATAATTTGTTGGCTTGTTTTTTAACTGTTGGATTAATTAGATGAATAAAATTATATTTTTTTTGGCATCATCCTTCCTTCCTTCCTATCATCTACACTCTTATTTATCTCCTTCCCTTCTCATACTGTTTTGCTAAAAGTCAACATGATTTGCATATAACTTGAAACATCATCATCATCATCAACTTTTTCTATCTTCCTTCTTTCGTTGTGCTTGTTAGTTGCTGGACAGTTTTAAAAATTGCAAAGTATTTAATTACACAGTAATAAAATGACGATTTTTTTTTCTTTGATGGAGTTTTTGCATATATTTTTTTTTTCAGAGTTTACTTCACCCTTTTCTCTTGTTTACTTAACAATATTAAAAAATATTGTTCCGTTTTCTTCTTTCTTCTGCAAAATAATTGATATATATTTTTTTCTGGAATAGCAAAAATATTACTGCTATTATGTATATTGGTTAGTGGAAACATTTATTAGTTTTTTTTTTGTTTAAATATTAGCATTATTATTATTTTTCGGTTTAGTTTTTTTTTGCGTTAGGATAGGAAGCTGGAAATCCGAAGATGATAGTTTATCCGAGTGGATAAAAGGTTATTTTTTTTTACAGTTTGTTTGGGTTCAACTATGAAAGGTAACAACTTGACGAGTTTTTTCTTCTCTCAAAAAAGTTAAAAAGATTTAATTTTCTTTGTTTAGGTAATGTTAGTTTGTTTGTTTTAGTGGATCAGTTTAAATTTTTCATATGCTCAGGTTTGAGGTTAAGGACATTTTTTGTTTTGTTTTAGAAAGTAGAATTCAGATTTGATTAAATATTTTAAATGCCATACGAGATAATTTCTTTGCAAAAATTATTTTTTCTCTTCTTCATTTTTTCCCTTTCATCATTATAATAATTTGGTTTGAATTGTAGGAAAAATTATTCAGCTAGAAATGTATTTGAAGTGGACATTGTTTGTTTTTTTTTCCTGTACGAAATATTGATGAAGTTTAACAGCAGTCGGTAGAGATAATGAGCGGAACAAATATATTTTAAAATATGCTCCTATATAGATCATTGCTTAATTATCATCATTACTATTGCATGGTAGTTTACAGACGTTGACAGATTTAAGGTAGTACATCATAATAATAATACAAAAAACTTAAAGGTATTTATTTATATATGGATGAAATCTTCTTTTTTTATACTTTATTATTTTTATTTTTATTATTGATGGCTAAAAAATATTGTTTTGTAAAATTATGCCGATGATGATTACAATCATTTTCCGTAGACGAAGACGAGGACGAGACTGGTGAGGGAACAGATGAACGCTACTACTAGTACCGTTAGTAGTATCCATACTCTTTTCCCTAGAAAAAAAATAGGAAGGAAAGAAGAAGAAAAGAAAAGATTTTAAAATTTACTTTCACTTTTACAAAAGGGTCCAATAAATTTGTCTCAAAGACTTTATGCGATCAGGGTATAAAATATTTAACTAGGTAAGGTTGAGTTAAATATTTACCCATCGGGACGTATTTAAATCTGGTCCAGAAGAAGGAATTAGTCGATCCATCTTCCGCCCCTATCAGATCCACTTCTTGTCCGAAATCCTCCAGCATCCTGCACAAAGTGAAAGTAAACAGGGTTAGATAACTCGCGATTTATCATCATCATCACTTTCACCAGTAGCCCCATCATCACCATCAGGATTTTGAGGTGAGGTGCTTTATTTGCTCGTAAAAAAAACTTTCTCCCCTTTCCCTTTCCTCCTTTTAATGTTTGATATGAGAAACTAAACTCTTTCATTTCATCAAGGCCATAGTTTTCTCCTTAAATTTCATTTCAATTCCAGCAGTGGAGAAAGTAAGCATAGCAAGCCCCTCTGTGCTGCTGAGCTGAGAGAGACGGTGGGAGGAAGGTTAAATCCCAGGTTTTTTTTCTGATTATTTATTTATTTAGGTTATAGGCTGGAAACAGTTTCCAAAATCCTATGCACACACACACATTCCATTCCACTTTACTTTCTTTTTTACGTTGTCCCTTTTTTACACACTCAAAAAGGAAAGAAAAAAAATGGGATTTGCTCCCGCTCCGGAGAAAGTTCCAACAACCAACAAGGATGAGAGAAAAATTGCTTTAAAGATTTGGTCACGTTTTAGAGGGAGCAGCACAAACATACTTATAATCTCTGTACTTACTCTTACTTCTGTTAGCAGAGGAGAAAGCACATTCGCTACAAAAAAGGAAGAAGAAGGGGAGGAAGGAAGTTTTTTTTTTGCTAAAAAGAAAAATGGAACAACCAAAAAAGGAACTTTCACTTTGAGTTGACTGAGTTACTTTTTTCATCTTCTTCATTCTGATTTAGTAACAACGGAACGGAACTGAAGGGAAAAAAGAGAAAGGTGACATTACAGTGGATAGAGCTTTCCCTCTCTTTAGAGACTTTCACTGTAGTGGAGTGTGATTACAGGGAAAAACTGGAGTGGAGTGGTGGAATGTGTCTACGGTTGAAGCACACTATATTCCGCTCCCATCATCCACCTGAGACATTTATACACTTATCGGTAATTTATCCAATCAGTGTCTTCTTTTGGGTAATCCTATCCTCCTCCTAGATAAGATCCTCCTCATCGGATTTCCTCTCATGTAGTATATTAGGGGGGGCTGTTTAAAAATCAATTGAAACAAGAGCTAACGCAAAAAAAAACACAAAGATTCATTAAAACTTACAGAGCATTCTCGTCGCACTCTACGCAGAGCGTGTTGGGTGAGGAGACGACCACCACCTTTTCGGGACTCTCGTTTTCCAGCTTGCTGTATTTGGCCTTTTTGTTCCCACAGCGAGGGCTCTCCGGCTGAAACATTTGGAAAATGAGGACCATATTTTTTTTTCTTATTCGGTACTTTCTCTACTTTCACTTTTCCTTATAAATTTTTTTTCTAGGGGAGAAATTTTCACGGGGAACAAAATACACTTATTTATAATAACAAGTTATAAGTCTGTTCAATATTATTACAGCGGAGAAAATTCTTTATGAGCGCTTTATTCATCCCGCTAACTAATCCCTTTCAGAGAGTCACTTGAGAGCTCTCCATCCTCTCAACTAAAAGAGCCTGCTACAGTTCCACAAACACATCTCATCATCATCACAGCACACATAGCTTTGTTTTTATGGTTTGCTTTTGTTGAGAAAAATGGCAGAGCATCATTTTTATTCTCATTCCTTTTAATGAGCCTCACCGGATGGTTGGATGGATGGATGCTCACGGTCTACAAGTGTCCCGTGGAAAATTTATAGATAAAAAAAAATATATAATTGTATGCAAATGAGTCCGTCTATCGTAATCACAACTATATATAACATGCCAACCATACAGATGTATCTATCTATGGCCTTGCTAGATATGGATTAATTTCAAAGAAACAAAAAAATGATCCCGTCCACGCAGACCTCATTAGTACTACACCACAAAAGCTGCTCCAATCTAAAGACGCTTTTTTGATTAGAAATTATTAGCGAGAGAATAATAATATGAAATGGTGATGATGATGATGAACCAACAGACAGAGGAGGACGGCCTCCACCAAATTATAATGCATTATTCCATATATTGAACTAAATTCAAAGCGGCGTGGCTAATTCAACTAGAATTTTTGGATTTGGAGCGGGCATTTATTTGTTTTCCTTTTCAAAGCATTTGATTAGGAAGCTGGTTGGGAACTGGGATTATAAATTAAAAATTTTCAGCCGCCCCAATTCATTCACACGTGTAAAAATATATACCTAATCTAGCAAAGTCATCAATTTTGTCATTGTCTTTCCAACCTCTAACAAATCTGGAAGCGATAATGCTAGAACGCTGCTACACTACATCAGACATTACACAATCGTAATCGGGGCTTCCTCCTTGGGTGACAGTGACAAAGGACAGAGACTGATCATGCTGGTGGCAAGTATGGTTAGTTAGTGAGCAGCATAGCCATAATATAGTCTACATATGCTGGGCTGAGAGTTGGGATTGCGAAATAAACTAGTACACGAAATAAAATCAGAAGCTGGAAACTGCCTGTTGTTAATTAACATCTGCTAATGAGTTTTACTACATTCAGCCTACATTGTATGTATGTACGTATGTATGGTAGCAGCTTTTTTTTGCTGGACCGCAAGTGCGAATTAGAATTACATATACTAGATGCGGTAGGCATGCACGGCAATTTCCTATCAGCCGAGCCATTCATTGTATTATTGTTGCCATTGCCAATTATATGAAGCCATTCTTTTATGCTGTAAACAAGTCGGTGGAAGTGACAGGAGTAGAGCAAACCTAAACGTCCAATTGTTTTCATCTGAAGTGGATTGTTTGTGGCCATGGTCATGTGGCATTTAAGGCTTGGATGCCCATGTTCGACATTATTTTTATCGAGAATTAAAAACAAAAAACGGGGAAATTCTAACTAATACTGTAACTATTTTTTGCATTTATTTTTTTTTACCTGTCTCGCACTTGTGTCCCAGTCTTCCCGTTTCAGGTTCAGCTCATCTTTTATATTCTGCAAAAAAAAAAAAATTAAAATGAAAAAAGTTTTAAGAATCTCATTTTATTTTATCAAGCGTTATTTTTGCAATAACCAATTTTGTTTTGACGTTTGCACAATATTAATGTCACGCCCTTCACCAAAGCATTTGAGAGGATTCCCAAAAATTTCAATTTATTTTTTATTTAGGAAAGGTGATCCTTCCTCCTCCTCCTCCTTCTTCAGGTTTTATCCTTCTTCCCCACATTTTAAAAAACCAAGTACTTTTGAACTTTCATCTTTTGAAGAAAAGCAAAAATGATGGGAACGACAGGAACAACTTGCTTGTCCGGAGGGAACAACTCCAGCTCAAAAATATATTCATGGAAGTGGAATGGAATGAGGGCCTTTGATGTTTCCCCATTTTCACGTCTCCGAAAGCTAAAAAAAAGTGAACCGACATCCCATCCCATCAAATCGACATGGTTTTTCCCCGCATTCCATCATCCCCTTAAAAATCATCAGGAGGAGGAGGACGACGCTGCTTTCTCTCCTGAACACGACACTTTCTCCCTCCAACCACCACCACCACCACCTTGTCATCGTATTTTTTTTTCGTGACTGCTGCTGCAATGCATGTAAAATCCTCTGGAAAAAGGAATGGATGCCGCATTGCTCTCACTCTCAATTTTACTCATGCTCCAATTTCCCGAAACAACTTTACTTTCTCCAAAAAAAATCTCTCTCACTCATTTTATATCCTTTCTTCGACATGGTTCTTTCTCCTCCTCCTCCAAAAAATCCTTACATTATGGTAAAGTAAAGAGCAGTTTTATTATTTTTTTTGTAGGAGAGAGATGCCCATAAAATATGAGAATACATAAATCAATGCATTCATTTTATTACCCAAAAAAGTAAGAAATAGTTTGAGTTTGAGGCAGCAGAGCACAGGATTGAGGATTGACATGAAAGGAAAAAATGTGGTGGTGGTGGTTTAAGGTCCCGTGTAACTTTTCAATTTCAATTTAATTTAGAAACCCATCATCATCCCCATCTATCATATATACTGACGTAACATTCAGATTCCAAGCACGTCAAAAATATAAAAAATTCTCGAGAAAAAAAAATTGAGCCGGTCATAAGAAAAATGGTGGGATGGATGCCACTTGTTTGTGGCGGTTTGACTCCATCCATTTGATACCTTCATATTAAATTAATGCTCTTTGAACGACAGCCCTCCCCAAAGACGCTAAAACTATATGTAATGTAAGTATGACTCAACCCATTGCACTCCATTTTTTTCCGAGATATAACCTTCGTCAATTTATTTACTTTATTTCTGGAGAAAACTTCTACTTTCTTTTTACGTTCATTGATCGAGCATTGGCGTGAGGATGAAAAAAAATTTAAGAAACCTGCAGAGAGAGAGACCACGCTTGACCATTCCCAGTAAAAAAAAACCCAAACCGACAGGAGGAATATAAGTAAAATTTGTAGTGCGTGCAGAAGCGAGCGAACCCTGCTCTTATTTTTTTTTGCGAATTCTTTAGAACTGTTGGAGCTGAATTTCTTTCACGTCTTGTATGGGTCATGAAATTCCTCTCCCTTGTTTTGGGGTGGGTGAGTGAGTCAGCGAAAAAAAACTATTTTTTTTAGCATCGTGCAGCCAGTGCACTGGTAGGACAGGATTACGAGTAAGTATGTTCGGTAGATTCATTTTCTCTTTTTTACCCTTGACATGATTAGAGCCTGTCTGGCGTGCAGTATATTCCTAGTTAGTACTTTCTCTGCCAAAGCTTGATTAACTTTTTGTTAAAGAAACGACTTGGAGTACACTAAACCGATCTCCGTCTTTGATGAATTCCTCCGTAACAGAGCCGAGCCATTTCTAACAACGGTAAGAGAGATTGTTGATGATGATTAAAGACAAAAAAAAACGTTCACAAAAATGAAATATTCACGTAGAACTAATTTTGTTCCTCAAAACTACAAATTGGATCGACATTGTACGTGATGTATAAAATAAACACACCCAGTCTATGAATAACTTTTGGTTGGGCTGATTTAATTTTCAAATAATTAATGAACCCGATCCCAGCCAACCTTCAATATAGCTATCATGATATATGGCTCGTATTTTTTTTTTTTTGAATTCATCCAACTTTCACCTGCACATCATCAATCCAGCCAGGTGAAGATGGTGGCGGTGTTTTACCTAAAAAAAAGTTTTCTAATTTTATCCTCACACCTCTCTCAAGGTAACCCAGTCCCCCTCCACATCCACCTCAAGTTCATTTCATTCCACACCGAAAACAAAATAAATAAAGGCAAAACTGGAAGTGGAGAATAGTGAAGAAGTAAAAGAGAGGAAGTCCGACTTGCTCTTGCTCTTATATATTGTTACATGTACATGTACGTGGTGAGGTGGGTAATGGATGAAGTGAGTGAATGGTGAATGAATGGCCATTTCTCCATGTCTCGTTAACAACTTCATGGAGTGGCCGGCCAAGCACTCCACCTTTTTTTTCTTCTCCCGGATAATTTAGGCCCAGCTTTTATTTGTTCGACTTTTTATTGACGAAGAAATTGAGGAGGGTGATAATGCTGATGATGATGGTCCTCCTCCAAAAAAAAACATGAAACGCTTTTCCAGTTTTGTTTTGGAAATACACACACCATAGAACAGGTGACGAAAGCACCATAAAATTTTCCCTTTTTTCTAAGCTATATATTTCTTCCACTTTCTCCAGTCTTCCGATGCTTTTAACCAAGGAAAACAAACTTCAGTTTAGAAAGAAGAGAAAACGTTCTTGAATCAAACTCGTGGAAACTTGTTCATGGGAAAGCTGGCTGGTAGGGAGGATGGAGTGGAGTTAGAGCGAAATCCATGTAGGTAATAAATGTACTTTCCAATAATTTCCAACTTTTCCTTTTGAATTTGATGATGATGATGGGCCCAACACCCAAGAAGGTGAACGCTTCTAAGTACGCCGTTGTACATGCTCAACTTCTTCTTTTTTCCGGCACTTCCTCCTCGAAAAAATAAATAAATAGCTATTTTGGGGAGCTCCTTTTTACTCACTTTCCCTTTTCCCAATCACGGTTAGCTACCGCTGACAGATAGAGGGAGGCTTTCTCTGTAGTTGGATGGAAGTCCACTGAACTTAAAAGGGCTTCATAAATTGAGCTAATAATGGAAGGAGAAAGAAGGGAAAATAATAGTGATGGAGGAACCATGAAGCGCATTAAATTCATTTTATGTATATGTAAAAGACTTCCAAGAAAGGACAAAATTTCCCAGTCTTGGAAATAAATTGATTGGAACTTTTTCTTTTGATTCCAGGAAAAAAATCCATCGAGCTCAAACCGCTTTCAATACAGCTGATTCATCCCTCCAAAAACAAAAAAGAATTAGATTGGATTGGAATCATTAACAAATCTACACATTTCTTTATTCATTTCCCGCCGTCCACTTCATCCGCCCAGAGAAAATGAAATGAATTAATTAGCGGCAATAATGAAGCTACAGTCTGTCATCGTATTCCGGTTCCTATAACTAGCCAATGCTTTTTCTCCACCGCCGTGGCCGTTGCGATAACTCTTGCCGAATAATTTTACTACCATCCCAATCATCATCATTTTTTCCCCAAGGTTCATTCAACCCCCCAATCCAATGCAATGCAATGCAGAATGAAAGAAAACGAAAATGGTTTTCAACTTGGGTTCTTAGCGTATCCGAGAAAAAAATAGATTATCATCCGGTTTCCCTTTCCTTCCCATCCAATATTCATCAGTGGAACAACTTCTCAATTTTCTAAATTAAAATCCAGCCACTCACTTACCGACTCATCCCATTCCGGCCATATGCATTTGCTTCCAGTTGATCAATAATATAATAAAACTATTCCAGAATGATCCAGATTCTCTCCACTCTCAGTATTTCCATTTCGTTACATTTGATTTCTTTTTATTCATTCCATATCATATCATCATCCTCATGATCATGATGATCGAAACAAGACTTGGGGATGGAGGAAAATCAGAAAACCAACGCTTCTAAGAACGCTGATATAATCATCATCCGCTTTCGGTATGAATAAAAAGTAACACTGCGTTGGAGATGGGGACGGGATGGGGGATTACAATTTTTTTATGGAAGTAGGACGTGGAGCAAATACTTTTCATTGCCGTATCCTAAAAAAATATGCAATAAAAAGAAAATCATACGTTCGTTGGAACATATGCTCATGTTCTAAAAAAAGTAAAAGCAGCTCGACTAGGCTACTCCACTCCACTGGCACAATTAAATTTAGCGGGAGCCATGTAAGCTCCCCTCCACGAGCCACTCCTGCATTTCCTCCAGCCTCCTTAAAATATGTATGTAGAAAAAAAAATCGGAAGGAACCTTGACTCCCTCTTTCACAAATATACTTTTATACAAAGCGTACTTTCTCCTCAAGGCGATGTGAGTGAAAGTAGAGTAAGTAAAGTAAATCAGCAGCATATGAATGAATAAAGTGAATGGATCCACTTTCCGATAACCAACTTACTTTATACTGTACATATTTATTTTTTTCCCAAAAAAGAAAAACGAAAGTCGGACAAGAACAGACGGCTTATCATCGACGTGATGTAAAAGTGAGCTAGTTACGTGGCCTACTCAAGCTAATAAAGAAAAAACGCAGCCCCACACCACTCTCATCCTTCTTTTCGAAAAAACCTAATAGTAAAATTAAGCTAACCAAAAAAGTAAAGACCAGGCAAAGCCTCCAAAGCTCATATATATTTTTTATTTCGGGAGGAAGTTGAGTTGAATGTTGGAGGCCACACATCTAAAAGAAAAACGGTGTTGCATATGGACATTGTGCCATTTTCAAAAAAAGAAGAAGTGAAATCTCTATAGCTTCACTCTTCTCTGTTGATTCTGACAGGCTGGAGCTTGAGCGATATGTTACGTGTGACTATATCTGGCTCACTACTTATGATGAGGCGTAATATTTTTGTATGTAATACTTTGTAAGTGGCGCTGAGAACTATTAGGCAAGATCACCCTGGAGAGAAATTTTCCCAAAATGGCTTTCTCTTTTCTTTTTTTTTACTTCGGAGGAGAAAGATGAGTAGTGGGTAAAAGTGGCGGCGGAGATAATATTTTTTAAGAGGAGAAGGACAGACATCATCCCTGCCTACCTCAGACCTTCTCCTCCACACCGAATAACATTACCTATGTATGTATCCCCAACCAAGAGACAGTTTAATAGGTGTATCAAATAAGGGACGACTCCCCACCAAAACTCCATTTATTATTCAGCAAATGGTGGGATAAAATAAACTATTTTCCCCCTTACCACTCCAAACACACTCATACATACATAGGATGGGATTTTAAAAATCTTTAGAGGGAACGAGAAATAAAAAGCTTTCGATTTTTTTTCTTAAAGAAACTTTTACAAGATGAAGCGTTCAGATTACCGGAGCTTAATGAGCCTATTTTTTATAGATAGACAATACATATATGTATATCTGCCTATATTAAACTACATCATCACTCTTTCCTTGTTCCTTTTTTTCTTCCCGTTGTGCTTTTTTTCAATTCAAGGGGAACTTTTTTTTAGTATTTTACACGCTTATGACTCCAGTTGGAAGAGTCCGCTGCCGCTGATCAGGAGCGGAAAATGGGAAACTTCTGTTGAGGAGAAGGATATTAGCGTCATTATACACGTTTGAGCTGGAACGGCTTATTTTTTTTCTCTCTTTCTCTCTCTCTTTGGAGGTGAGTTTTTGCTGGGAAATGAGATGGCGTATAAAAGACTCCATTATTATTCCAGTACGCAATAAAACAGACGTCTCAACTTTTTTACAGCCCAGCCAGCAAAACCTTCCATTTTTTTAATATTTTTTTGTTGCCCTGCGGTTTTGGTTAACTATGCCATGACGGAATGAATGACTCACTTAAAACATGACCAGGAAACCTGTGCTCAGCTGCTGCTGCTGCTGATTTTAATTATTGAACTATAAGCATAGTTAACAAAACGTTTTGGGTTTCCCGAATTGGAGTAATCATAATTTAGCCGAGGTTTAATTCACCCAATTATACAACTCATTTTCCTCCTCATCATCATTTTTTTTACATGACTTGGTTTTAAAATGTGGGAAAGGGAGATTTGTTCTTTTGAACATGACCTGCTTTCACTAATGAATGGGATACTTTATTCTTAAAATTTAATTAAAAAATAATGTTCCCTCTTGCTTGCCACTTACTTGAATCTCTTGACGAGTCTTGATTATGAAGTTAAGTCTGGAAGAGATCTCCTTATTATCTCGAAGCCCTTGTCTTTTGGCAATGGCCAGCGTGGCCTCCAAGTCATCCAGGTCCCACTCCAAACTCCGGAGCCCGTTCCGGAGTTGGGAAGCCACCCACTCCGATACCTCATTGGAGCCTTGGCAGTTCTCTGACCAGTGTTGGAACAGCTCCCTCGTCCGGCCCAGTGCCTTGCACACTTCACTACACAATCCCCCAAAAAAACAAAACAACAAACAAACAAACCATCCCATTTAATTTATGTTACTATTATTGCACCAACAAAATAAATGTATATACGCAGGGTTATCATGTCACACGCGGACTACAATAGCCCAATTGTGTGGGATGGGGTAGGAAGCGCTGAGCCAAAAGCGAAAGCATCCAAAACAAAAAACAGCCAAACAAAAACAAGACAAACGAAAGAGGAAAAGTTGCATTTTTTCCTTATTTACTTTCTCTTTTCTCTCCTATTCTATAGCCATTCAAGTTGCTCCACTACCACTACTTTCATAGAAAGCAATAACCGTAATAAACGTACTACCACTCCATCCCATCTGTAATGTGTGGTTTTTTTTTGTTCCCAATTCCTTCCCTTCTTCTCATCTTTCTTATATCGGTCGAGCTGCAATAGCAAATTTCTACTTGTTTTTTTTAACAAAAAGAGAGAAAAAATTAACGTACTTCCCTCATTTCATTTAATGGATTTGTTTCTCTTTCCGATTTCAAATAAATAATGGGCAAGGATGGAAATGCAAACATAAAAAGGTCCATTTAAACACACACTGCCTGTATGTATGCATTGCAAAATTTGTAGAGGTGGCTATTCCACAGCTTTATTTCTTTCCAGCAGTCGCAGTTTAAACAAAAAAATTATCAAATTCGTAAAAAAAATTTTTCCCAGGTAAGCCAAATAAATTGGATTATACATAATATGACCATTTCGCATCTCCCATAACATAACTATAACCATATTTTCAAAGCGGAGATGAAAGAAAGCATTTCCCCGTCCATTCCATTTTTTTTATTTCCGCTCCACAACTACTACAACTAGTTCAACTACCTGACCACAACCGAAAATAAAAAGTTTAGGAGGAGGACAGATGTCCCCCCCATATGAAATGATTTTTTTTTGGAAGTGGGCGCTCTTGGTACCACACCACTACATATTGGGATGGTCGTCATGTTTTATGGCTTTTATGTCGCCATTTTCGTTCCCAGTTACTGTAGCCCTCCCAATCCCAAGCGGTGGCAATAACAACGCCATAGTACATATACATATAGCTATAAAAAGTCCCTTTTTTCCCATTTGAATACTGCACGGGCTTCACTTCCCTTCCCATTTCCTCATCATCCAAATAAAAAGAAAACGCGAAACAATGATCATTGATGAGAAATCGATCCGACAGGGCATGATGGCATGGCTACACTTTTTCTCATCACAATCATCATCATCATCATCATCATGAAGCTAACAATACGCCAAAGCCAAAAGCCATCCATCAAAGAAAAAAAAATAGAGACGAGTTGAGTTGGATTGGAATGGAGCGACCGACGGAGATGAAACATCATGGAACTCCCTGCGACTGACACAAATGGGAAGGGAAAATTAGGAAACAAAGTTGAGCCAGCTGAGCCTCATCTCATAATATAACTTAACTATAACATATCCATAGTCATAATATATAACAAACTAATCATAAAATGTATTATAATGTAACAAACCAACGAGAGAGAAAAATAATGTATTAAAACAAATTCTGCGCCAGCAAAAAAAAACTCATTTCCATGTTCATAAACAACTCGGTCTTTTTTTGAATATTAAAAAACAGCTTTTGTAATTCAGTCTGCGAGTGAAACGCAAAACCATTTTTTTTTCGCTGGCAAACTTTTTGCTAATGTAATTTCCGTTTTTTTTTTGCTTTGTTGTTTGGACTAAAACCAGGCATGTTTTTTTTAAATTATGCAAAACAAAAATCTATCTGAAAAAAAGTCTATATCAATTTGTTTTCCTCTTTCCTTCCACCTGTCATTGATTCGGGGATGTATTTATATTTTAGCTAGAGT
>JAQGAI010000343.1:0-21968 GCA_034696905.1 Lepidocyrtus violaceus | reverse complement strand
AACAAACAACATCTCCCGTATTACCAGCTCCACAGTCGTCGGTGTTTAAATACGTTCATCTTTACAAAGTACTTTTTCTTAGACAGCATGCAGCTTGGTCATCAAGTTCATCCCTTATCTCGGACGACTGGAAAGAAATATAAATGTAGTTTACCTTAACTAGTAATTCCACAAGCTTAAGCCCAAATGAAGTGTTCTTAGGAAAAGGGATACAAAAAAAGATGGGAACCAACAGGATATTTATTGCATTTCATCTACTCTCAAGTTGCTAAGCATAGCTGGGTTCCTTTTCGGTGAGTACGACCGAGCTGGACAAAAGAGATTAACCCTCTGGACAAGTAAATAAATATGCACTCCTTGTGTAAGGAATCGGATGAGTTCATTCAAGGAGAAAAAGGGAACAATCAACTTATCGTTAGTGCTCACTCGCTTTACAGCACATAAACCCTAGCATCTTCCAGAGTTCCCACAAGTCCCCTTCCTCACTTTTTCCCTGACGGTCATTTACGTTCCCCTTGTCTAAGAAATAGACGACGCGACAGGATGGGATAATCGTCTACATTTGTAAAGTGAGGAATTGTGAGCAGGGAACATTTAACACCTAGTCCTCCTATTGATCTCACAAACTTCCTCCAAACATGCATTCTCCCAGAGAGAATAAAGGGATAAATATAGGTATATACATACCTGGAATGGGAAAAGGTTGGAAAAGTTTTTTTTTTTGTTTTTTCCTTTTGCTAAGCTCTTTACTGGGGGGAGGAGAAGGAGATGACGAAGATAGTAACTGTGTCTTGCACTTCCTAAGTAGGTAATCCCACTGTTATTGAGCGATCTTCAAAAGAGAGCAACGATAGTTCTGGTGGTGCATGGTAATGTGATGACGATGAAAGCATAACAAAAAAAAACGGACTGGGAGTTGCAGTCGTTTTACTTGTTCTTGTTTTTCCTTACGATTATATAAACTGATGGTGATGCCTTTCGGTACAAACAAATCTAGATATGGTCTGCTCTGTTTTTTTTTGTTCAGGATGTAACAATGTTTTGATGCTCCTCCGATATGGATACACACAGACGGTGGTGAAAATTAAGAGATCACATCTTCAACTTTATTGCTTGAACCCAAAGCCATGCATAACTGTACGTATAAATGGCGTTATATTTAGGTATCTCAGAAGAAGAATAGACATGTCCTGAGTTAAGAATCTTGCATCTCTCTATGTAGCCGCATTGTACACATTGGATTAATTAATATGATATCACGGGACATCTGCTCGAATATGTACTCGATAAAGACAAAAAAAGAGATTATCGAACGAATAAAATGTTAGGAAAAAGTGAAGTGAGAATGGGTTGTCCTTTTTTTTATTTTGGCCGCAACGCACCCAAAACAAATAATTGAGCAATTTTAGTGTCGAGCTTAAAAAGACGATGATTGATCCGTGAACATCGTATGTGCATTTTGGTATGGGGACATGGCACTTTATTTAGGCGTGTATAACATTATGTAACCCCGAAAGTCATATAAATATCGTTGGAAAATGCATTTGCTTGCATTGGAAGCAAACATTTTATTTGCATGCATGACTGAGCAAATCAATGAATGGGATGGAGGGCCGCTGTGCATAAATGTAAAAGTAAATAACGCAACCTAAAATAAAGGGAAAATTTGTATACAAATCATTCAGTGATTTTCTCCATCCATTTCTCACAGCCATTTGGCTCCTAACAAATACTCACTCGCGTAAGTGAGCACACACAACAGGATTCCTAGCCTAGTGACAAATATGAATTCATTATTATTATTATTGTTCCACATTCCTTCCCTTTTCCATTAGACCCAGTCAGTTATTTATTTCCCTTCTAAGGCATATGTGTGAAATGTGACTCGAGTGAAATTGCATGACTTGCTGGAATGGGACTGGAAAGTAGTGTCCTAACAATGCAATATTGTATACCATTATTATTATGTAACATGTATGTACTATGCATGCGTACATACCATAGAAAACCAGCCATTATGTAGGGGATTCAGTTGTAACAATAATAATAAACTTATCGGATAGTGAGTGCATTAAAGTTTTTGAGTTCATTGATGGTGGGTAGGGTCATGTTATTGCCGTATGGTGGACATAAACCCTTACAAAACAAGAGAGCACCCTTAAAACATGATTATTTCTTTTCTCTCTCTTTTTTTGTTACATAAGTACAACTGAAAAAAAAAATGATGTAGTAGGTAGATAAAAAATGACGTAATTTGAATGAAGCATGCAGTTCACTGAGCAAAGCAACGATTATTATTGTGTACAACTAAGCCTCTGTCGATGCTTATGAAGTTTACCCTGTGTTTCTTCCTGTTGGGATTAGTGAAGTATCCTATAATTTTTATAGTTTGTAAATAACTCCGAAAAAGGCCAACTCGAATGGTGAGTGTGTGGAAAAGGGAGAGTCTTTTATTCTAAAGTGTTCGAGCATCCTGTAATATTATCCAGGAGCTCTGGCAGTGTGACCATTGTCACCTCTCTTTTGATAAGTTCAAAACCATTTTACAGTCCTTTCAATGGCCGTGCATTTCAACAAACAAGATTTATTGATTGGTCATGGGAGACGATCATAAAAAAGTAAAATGTGAGAGTGAGATGGGGACATTGCCTCGAAAATATAATGGCCTCGCGGAGTCCTAATTTTTTCTGTAAAGTTGCCGCAATTGTGTACTAACTAAGGATATTGGTAATGGTTTTGTGTTTCAAACGGTTGTTAAGTATTTCACGCGGTGATGTTTTGATGTAGTATTTTATACTTCAATTTACAACATACAGAATTTTAGGTAGTAAACCTATTTAAGTAATTTTTTTTCAGAGAATTTGAGGTGTTTGCTGAAAGATAGGTTAAAGCAATCCATTTTGGTATTTTCAGCAGAAGCTGCTTCATCACGAAAAATTTAGCCACCAACAATGGAGCTTGTAAACTCAAAATCCAGTGGATTTAGCAATAAAATATGAATTTCATTGTTTGGCGTTTTTACGAGACAGCTTTTACTTGCTTTAAGATTTTACGTCGAGTTATCATTTAGACAACCTTATTAATAGAAACGAGTGCACATGAAAAGTTCTCCTCACTGTGCACTGCACACACGATTAATTTGGTAATCAACATCCCTGGCGTTGTATACTGAATCATTTTTGCACAATCCACCCTTAATTACTTTTCTAAATTTTCCATCCTCGCAAAGATATTTTTGTATGTGCAGTCAGATCCATTTGGCAACGGCAGTTTTACGGTATGTTTATGTAATCCGTAATTAACATGGATTGAGGGATGATTTAACACCACGATGTTGGTGGCACTCTGTAAGCTACCAAATTTCTTGTCGTCATTGTTTAAAAATTACATGTCATATCGTGTTGCTCCTAAATGAAATGCGAAAGTGGAACATGGTATTTTACGCAAACTAAAACAATGGATACCAACCGGATAATAATTGCTTGTATTCAAAGTGTGCTTTCTACTTGTAAAAAGTACAGATAATATGCAGTTAAGTATGAGGCCATACAGTTGTTTCTTACTTATTATTGGGCAGTGTCCCTCGTTTTATGGTTTGGTGACGTTTTGAAAGTTAAAATTACCATTCCTAAACCTATCATTAGCATTTAGTCACCTCATCATTACCAAGCTATAAAATAAGTAAAAACGTTTTTCGTAGCAAGTAGATAAAATTAGTTTATTGTTGTGCTAACAGAGCTCTCAAAAACTTTATAGTTATTTGGTAAATATTTTCACTGCAAAAATTACAAGGACTTCACATAAGCCCTAGAATGGAATCTTAATGATTTGCTAATCTCAAAGTAGAATTGAGTACAATGGAGCGGGCTAATTTTTTGCGTTGTCTTGGTCTTGCTAATAATATTTGGCTTGTGTGAAATTCCTGTTTATCAGTGGGACAAGACTTCACTGCACATTATCCATAATAACATGCGACTCATGGCGTAATAAAGACGCGAAAATGCCTTAAAAAAGTGTAATAAAATTTATTGCTAATATTTCCGAACACAATAGCTGGAGCAATGAAAGACGGAAAATGAAGTTAAAAAGACAGGCAGGCTATTAACCAGGTTGGCCATTTAGATATTGCGCAGTGACAGGACATTAAGGAGGACTACGAGAAGGGAGATTTTTAAAGCCTTCCTCCCAAATGATATTACATAAAGTTTGTCATGAATTGGCACGAGAATCGGTAGACTTCCATGTCCCATTTTGATGCATGTTTAGCAACAGCATTTTATTTTACTTTCATTATATCTTTTTACTTTTAGAACATACCATTTCATGTGACTGATAACATTAACGTTTAAAAAAAAGTTGACTCAAAGTTTTTATTTAACTTGATGCCTTTCCTTTTAACACGATCTTATTGTTTATTTTCCCTGATATAAATTTTGGAAATGGGAATGGATGCAGTTCACAGTTGAAACAAGGTAGAACATGTAGAAAAATACTAACATGGTCCATCCCATAAACCATGGGAGGCTAACGAAGAAATGAGAAAATAAATTACGGTTACTTAAAATAACAGAGTGC
Organism: Lepidocyrtus violaceus; assembly: GCA_034696905.1. Taxonomy (NCBI): domain Eukaryota; kingdom Metazoa; phylum Arthropoda; class Collembola; order Entomobryomorpha; family Entomobryidae; genus Lepidocyrtus; species Lepidocyrtus violaceus. The sequence continues at coordinate 17,393 of JAQGAI010000343.1, read as the reverse complement.
CAACTATCTATTCGAAGAAATATATACACAAGCTCATATATTAATGGGATGAGCTAAAATTGTAGTTAAAGGACTGCTATTCACCCGCAACTTTCTTGTAGCGTTCCCAGTTCCCAACTAAACTACCTATACCAGGACAGAACTGTTCTGAAAACCCGGGTGAAGCTCTCTTGAAAGCGGACAAACAGAAAGTTAAACTTGATACATGGTTTCAACGAAGCAGGAGCACCTTGTCGTCTTCCTTCACTAGCATGGTTGGGGATGGATGGAGATATAGATAAGATTGTCTAAATAAAAACAACTCACTTTACTTTCCGGAAGAGTGAGCTTCCATTTCATCACAACGCAACGCAACGAAGGAGGAAAAAAAACGTTCATAAAATTCTCAACAAGGCTTAATGGTAAAGAAAGACAGACGAGAGTGGAGGGAGTTGTGTAACGACCCTTTTAGTAATTAAATTCTTGTTACGCTTGTATAGATAACTCAAGTGTAAGCAGCGTAAGAGTATTACATGCTTTGAAAAAGAAAAACGTCTCCTCCCGGATTGCATAAGCGGTGGTGGAGTCCTCCATGTCGTTGCTCCCATTATTAGGACCAACAACTTAAAATTTTGTTTGTTGTTGACAACTTTCCCATTTCATAAACGTAAGTGCATAAATGGGGGAAAAATTTTTATACCACATTACTCATTTATTTATTCACTAATAATAAGCCATCTACTTCCATTTCCATGAAGTACTCAGGTTTATTTTTTTTACCTTGCTTGTTTGTTTACAGTAACAGGCTTTAGGAGTGAAAGTTAAGTAGTCATAAAAATGGATGGTAAACAATCATAAACTTGTATTTACTGTCATGCAGATTCACATTTTGTAATAAATAATGTAGCCATGTGAATGACTATCCCAATCCCTTTCAAATGCCGTACCAAAATTTGGTGGTAGCGTAAGTGCTAATTTGTCGCCAATTCAAGAATTTCATCTCTTTTTGCACATAATTTTAAGCATACGAATACACTTAATTTGGCTGGTCAATGCTAATTAAGCAAGACTTTCGCCAAGGTAATAATACTACCACCCACTTTGCAAAAACGTGCTCATCATTAATCACCAGTTTAGTAACTCCGTCGGTATCTTAAACAATAACAGGCAAATACCCGGGGAAGCAGGGTGAAAAAACAATTGTAGATTATTAGATGTCAATTGTTATTGTTACCCAAGAGTGCACATCTGGACCCTTTGTTATTAGCGATCTTCCTATTTCGCACTTTCTAGTTGTTGACGATCTTCATCAAACGTAGCATTTGAGCAGTTTTCATTTTCTAATTGTTGAACACGTTCCGATCTGTCATTGCATTATTGTAATTACTACAAAGATAATGAAGATGATGATATGCAACCATGCATCAAATCAAATGGGATGGATGACAAAAAAACAATGGATATTGTTAATAAAATGAGAGGGTTGCAGCAATCTTAGAATTACTGAATACTGAACCCAACTTTCTAACAATATGCACAGCAATTAGACAAGGTGATTTGCAATGTATACTTCAGTCTACCTGCTGCAGGTCGAACTATGATTTAGTAATCCGAAATTTCCAAAGCGCATAACAATGATAATGATGCGCTTGTTGATGATGCGATCAAGTTGTTAAATCTAGTTGTCTCATTGACGCAATCTATGCAAACAGTTGTATTGCAGTGATGGATGCAGTCACCTTAATGATGTGGCTTTGATGTACTGTTTGCTTTTTATTTACCTAAAGTGCTCCAGGGGAAAGGTCGATTGACGATGAAAAATTACAAATGATGATTGCAATCAGAAACTAGTTGACACGGTGTACTATTCAAGTTACTTACGATACATGCAAGAACTGTATTCAGTAGCGCTTACCTGTTTGTCATATATCTTGTCCTGGTTGGCTCAGGCCGACACCACTTCCTTGGGGATATCTGCGAATAAAGAAAATGAAAAAAAATTATATACGGATTTGTTGGGACAAATTCAAAGTTAGTAATACATTGTAGGAAGGGAATGCTTTAGTGTAGGATTTCTCTCATGAAACGGTAGCCCGTCAGCTTCCGGATTAGAGAATTGAGTAATGATCCACTTCTTGAAAGAGGGATAAGAAGATGACGTGTCATGACAATTGATGAATGCCTATGATTACGCTTGTAACTCTCACGAAGCCCTCCTATCTATTACGCGGGTAAGAGCTCATTGTCAGAACAGAAAGTCAACAGTTTTTTTTGAGAAAATCAAGGAGTCGCAGATTACCATAATTTTCAATCAGAAATGCTAAGACGTTAGCCACACAAAGGAAGATGTGAAAAATCCTACTTTATCCCTCCCCCACAACTTTTTCCACACACATAGTTCCTGTTTCCCTGTTCATGTGCATTTACTTTAGGAATATGGCAAAGAAGGAAAATGAGAAAGAGAAAGAGGAAAATGGTCATCCAATTTTAAACTATCGGATGAGCTATCCATACATCTATTCTTTTAATAGTTTGTTTTTTGCAATTTCGACTCCAATTTCCTTCCAGAGGATATCCTTTTCTCAAGTCTAGAGAGAAGTCGATGAGAGTTAATTCCACCGACCATTCTAAGAAAACATAATTATACGAGACTGACACTGCACTAACTAAGAAAGGGTGCTTCCATTTTTTATCATCTCCCCAGCTCCTGACAAAGACGGAGGGGCCACATGCTATGTGTCGCTCCCCATTCACGACAGTCTTCATATAGGATTACAAAAGATTAGCTGAAGGATAAGCTGGCTTTCCTCGGGAATGTTTGCACATTCAACTCAACCACAGTGGGAGGAAAAATCTGGATGGGTAGGCTCTGAAATATAAGTACGGAGTATATCTATCACCGATAGATTGATATACGCACCTATTTTAGAGTATTCACATGATAAGTTCAGTATTAGATTAGGGAAATTCTAGAAAGCAGTCAAGTCATTCAAGAGAATCATTCCCCGGTAAATTACTTATGTGTGATACGGGGGACTGCGCCCACAGAGACGTGAGTGGCTGACTCACTCGCTGAAACTAACTAAGTACAAAGACTACTGCCACCAACATCAGCCAGGAAACCACTTGAAAGGAAAATTCATACGGTGTTGATATAATTTCTTTGTTCTTCTCCTGTGTTTGGTGGCAAACACCAATGAGGGATTTTTCCCAGGAAGGACTTTCCATGGCATGCATAGTCAGAAGCTTATACACATAAAAGCTATATGGATGTACATGCTCTGCTTTCCCGTAATCTAATTTATACACTGTGATATCCCGTTAAACTGTCTTGCCTTTAATTGCTGCTCCCACAGGATTTACAAGAGTGTCAGAAGAAATCGTTTGTGTAAATATTTCAAATCTCAGGGAAACCTACTTCTTTTGAATTTTTCCCCTTTTGTGCCTTTTGTTCCCAAGTTGGAAGAAAAGAGCTTGCTTTTGCTTTCTTGTCCTTTTATTATCACCGGGTAGTGGAAGTAGTATGGCTGCGGTAGTTATAGTGATGGTACGTCGTAGTTTTTCGTGCTTTCACTGGAATGGAACCTGCCGACATGATTATAGGACATAGTCACGGAGGTGAAGAGAGAAAGACAGAGAGCAAGGAGTAGTCATGCATGGTATGACTTGGTTTTTTCTTTTGGTTTGCTTCTCATTCTTCCTTTTCCTCTTGTTTTTTAGTGGGAGATGTTGTGAAACTTAAAAAATAAGAAGACAGTGGGAAGTAGGGAAGAAAGAGAAAGTACTGTAATAAACCAAGAACATTGCGTCTTCTTTTCCACTTGCCAATTGTCATTGTAAAAGGGAAATGAAAACGACACCGCGGGAACAAGTTGAAGAAGACCAAAAAGGAAGGAAGAGTGAGAAAAAGTGGAGGAGGATGTAAAAAAAAACGGAGAAATGGTTATCGATTTTTAGGGAGCCACTGCATGCCTTTTGGATATACTTGCCCCTTCTTGCTCCATTTCCATTACATTCCCTTTCTACAGATATGTCGGCCTCTGCCTCTTTGGGTTTCCCTTTTTTTTTACTCCCAGGAGTCTTAGACAATTAAATGACATGCTGTTGAGAAAAGTGTTCCCGAACGAGGGTACCCTCTGACCAGGAAAAAAACACTGTGTAGTGGTGGACTGGCCATCCAACCAATTCACGAGACAACAAACGATCCCCATTCATTCTCCCTTCGGAGTACGGCACCATGCTTTAAGATGCAAAGTATGTTAAGAGAAGAAGAAAAAATCTAAGTAGCTTGCCACTGCATTCCAAGCCCAAAATGCAATAACTCCCCAGTGCAGATACGTTCATGTAGGGTTAGGTTAACTAACTTACAAGACATGGTTCAATGGCTGCACAACTTTGTAGAGAAAAAAAGAGGCAATGATATTGATGAAGAGGCCTTTTTTCAGGGAGCGAGAAAAAGAGAAATCTGAAGCTTGCTCTTGTCACAGAAATTCCGGGATACTTACTATTGTAGCAGCGCTCTTATATTATGCAAAAAGTGTTTCCAAGGCATATTATACACGTACTGTTGATGTAGTCCTGCTACAGAGTGGAATAACTGGAGAACGTTTTTTATTTTGCCTGGTCGTAGGCAAAAAAATGTCTTACATCATTATATGTCCATTAAACGATTGGACAGTATAGTTCCCACCCTCCCAAAACAATTCACTATTTAATTCACGCTCAACTGATTTTCAACTCTGTCTGCGACGATCAGTTTTTTTTCTCGATCCTCTTTCTCATTTTTCCTATTCTGGGAAAAGTAGATTCTATTAAGACCGTAGACCGTATATACACTATGTCGGACCCCAAGCTCTCGGTACTGGATGGATGTCACTTTTACATTAGCGGATCAACTCAGCATTCCAAACTCTCAATAAAATTGTTTTCCACTATTGTTTACTTGAGTCGTAGATATCTTGTACTGATTAACAAAAGGATAATCCAGAGCTGTTGTTATAGAGGTATGTCTTTCATGAATAAATATACAAGTAAATGACACAGTGCACAGCAGTGCACTGACAAGCAGATTAACCACAATCCTAAAGGTAGTAAGGAACATGATGTAGCCAAGCGGTGAAATACATAAATACATATTAATAACGGTTAATCTACTAAAAAAGAATGCATCGTGACATAGGTACCTTTATATCGTATTATATACATTCATCAATAGAATTTCAGGAATTGGTGATCTTTTCGTTAACTTTGTTTCATTTCAATTCTCAGTTCTTATCTAAGAATATATTCCAATTGATTGTTCATCTCATCACGACTTTCTCTATTGATTTTGTTACCCCTTTATTCTTATGGTTAGATAAGGAGTGAAAAGGGATCGGTTCTCCGCTCGGTAGATTTAAGATTGAGATGGAGATATCGATGCAACTCAACTATCGATATCTTTGAATTGCTCTAAATTGGTTGAAAAAATCCTTTTCTTTTATTCCATTTTTTTCTTCTTCGTAATAATCTAAAACATTTATGCATTACATCCTATAGATGATTTTCATTCAAGTGTGGATGAATTATGCTGGCAAGGCAATAAATCAACGGATTTCTTTACATTTTATGTGTAGCCTGAGCATGGCTATTCACGTAACATGACAAACGTGCTCTCCCTCCCAGAAAAAAGTCTAGTTGTACTTTAGTGTGAAAAAGCTAAGTGAGTTCTTATATAAAATATAATCAGTTTTGGATTGGATTGGACTAGCTTATACATGTTCCCCATTCACTTTTTTTCACTGTATTAATATAATAATAAATAGTTACAGTTTTTATACCTATCCCTCCCTTCCTTCATTGCTCTGACACCTTGAGAAATGGAAGAAGAAAAAAAAAACGTTTTTTTTAACTTTCGGGATTCAAACTTCAAAAGTATGTACTTTTTCATAAAGAAATTGCAATAACAATTTTTCTTCCTCCCTTCAAGTCAGGAACGGCCAATTCCATAATATACGAGCAATATTAGGGATATTGGTCAGTTTGAAACAGTTTCATTTATTTATATCCCAATGTCCTCTACCATGCTTATTCATTCATCATTGGAAGCTCACAACCATCTACCATCTCATATTTATCTGAGATTGGTGAGGAAGGAGTAAATAACTATTATGCTTTTTATATGAATTTAGTTCAGTTGTCGAGTGCAAAAGGATAGTGATGATGGTGATCATGTCGCATTACTCCGATGGTCCATCCATATTTTATACTTGTTCTGTGTGCAGCAGGGTCTTACTATTTAGCCTTAGTATCATTTACTTTTCCCTTCCATAAAAATCCTTCCTTCCCTTATAAATATTGAAGAGGAACGGTTCTGCTCTTTGCTCTTATGGTCTCACTCTTTTTCTGTCCCCTCCTACTCTCTTCATCGCCCGTCCGACGTCTTTTTTTTTATTTTTTTTCCTTCTGTCGATGTCGCCGAGATCCCGTCTTTTTGTTTCCTTGGCCATTTTCATTTCGGTTCATAAGTCTAACGATATAATGCAATAGATGTACATAATCAAGATGATATATGTTTATAGTAGCTACGTATACGGACGTTACTTGGGCGAGGGCAAACTGCGAGTTTTTTTTATTATTTTAGAACTTTACTACTACACTCTGAAGAATGGTGGGCAGTAGTGAGTAGTGACGTGATAGTGGAGCAATCCGGAGCAGAAATGGAGGAAATAGATCGTTTTACTCTATCGACGACGCTAGTATTTCTGTGAAGTAGCTCATTTCACTGATTTCATTCATTCATTTCTGCTGCTGCTCTCAAAGGCTTTCTCTCTCTTGGTCCGTCTTCTCTCGCAATCTAGACATGCATTACGACCCTTTTTAGTTGCCAATTCCTGTGTAGTTGGTGATCGAGCACATTGTTTTATTACCTGGATTACTGCCATTTACTGGAGAAACAACGTAATGCTTTTAGCTACACTTGCTTTCCATATCAATTACAACATGATAATTTCCTCCATTGTCTTGAGCCTTCATTGGATTTGCACTCAACGCATGTCTTATGTCTTTCACTTATCGAGGTGATGTTCTTCCAATGCGTGTTCCGTCGTAAAACAAGAAACTTTTATTGGGGCTTTGACATTTACTGTTGTTCTTAATTTGGCTACGTTATTATTATTGAACAGCACTAACGGCATTGGATGGCAAGGGATTGACGTCTTCGTTTTAATGTTCTCTTCGAATGTTTGCATCAATCTCAACGTTTTCTGCAGATGAAGAAGGTGAATGCAGTCATATCATAATGTATGTATCCGTAGTGTGGAAATTAAGACGTCTCTGTCAAATCGTCTGAGGATGTGTAGTTGCTGTGAGCTAAGATTATATTGCAAAAGAAATTTAAGCTAAACGGAAAACAAACTTGTTCACTATGTGCTGGAAATAAAGGCAATAGGTAGGCATCCAGATAGTGTTTAACTCAATTAGGTATTTGATCCAAAGATTTCTTAAATTTCCGAGTTCACTGCAGTAGATATGCAGAGAACGTTGTAAATTTCCACACGCAAAATTAATTTGTTTTATACTTTCTCCCTACTCCCTGCTAATTCGATTATATAAAAGACAGCTTAGAAATAAATTGAAATTAGCAGCCGTCCTAGTGCTTGTCATCATCCCATTCATCCCCAAAGAGTTATTTATTTTTTCCAAGTTAAAACAACTCACAGTCCGCCAATTCACTTTACAACCCAATGGAGAGAATGCTTTTTCTATAAAATAATACAAAAACATATTGTAACATCGAGTCCGTCAAATTCCTATTTAAATACCCATGACTGCACCAATGCACTTGCTTCTCTGGTTGAACATGATCCACTGCACTGCATTAAAATAACAAAATTTTACAAAACTCTTCATTAAAATATAGTGTCCAACTTCCCGAATAATTTATGTTTAAAAAAAAGCTCATTTTGTTTTGCCACTTTCTGGTTTTCTCTACTAATTGAAACTACTATGCTGTTTCTGTTAGGCTGGAAAGATGTCTAAAACATTTTTCAATTATACGTAGGAGAAAAGGGGACATGTTCCACTGGCTGTTAGAGTTTTTGGTATCATCTTCCACATCAACTCTATCAAAACTATCAATGTTATCATTGTTATCATACAAATTATTCCGTGCTTCCTCCATCTCGCTTAGCCACAACCTCTACCACACTACAAACAACTACAATTCCAAGCATACTTGCATTTCGTAACGGTATAACATCATTTCACTTGCATTCGGTGCACATGCTGCTTTAAACTTTGACTAAAGCAGATGATGTTCCCGTACTTGTTTTCCCACTAACCAAAAAAGTTCAAAATAGAATGTTTTTATTCCTCGAAACAAGTACCTTTTCTCTTTGTTTCGGCTCGGATGATTCCATCACCAGTGCAACGCATAACGCTATCAAAAAGCATTGCATAACATAACATAACTAGTCGGCGGAGCCTTTTGAAAAGTCGGAACTTCGCTTAAGTTAACAACTTTTACAAAAAAAAAGTTTCCATTGCATGACCAAACAAACATTCTCCAACTTTTTATATCGTTTCGTATAAAACGCTATCGTTTTTCAGCACGGTCCTTTTGTGTCGTCGTCGGTAAATGAGAATTCATAGAAAAGTGACTATGATACATTTAATCTATTACATCACCGCAACATTATCCATGTGACAAAAAGCTCAGCTTCAAATAAAACTACAACAACGTTCTCCTCATAGCAGCTTCATATAAAAAGGGTTAACTTATAATGAAATGGGAGAGTAAAAATAAGAAATATCCACATGTGGCATCCCTTTTCATACTTTCTTCAAAGAAGCCTCTGACTATCGCGTAACATCTACAAATAAAGACGGAAATACAATACTTTGCACTCACCCTCCCTCTCATCATCCTGAAGGAAGGAAGGAAGAAACAAGGAGGAAGTTTTTTTGGGGGATTTCTATTCATATCAAGGAAATCAACTAAAAAGAGATATGTACATTCACAATTATAATGGATGGTTTATGCCTTTGGAGTCCCATGAGCGTTTCTGCATGCATCCTTGCTTATTGTGAGCGGTTCGGTGGCTCTAAAGAAAGAAGATTTTAAAAACTAATGTGCTATAATCTTGTAATGATTCCGCGGTAGAAAAAAATAACGGTTGATGAGATCGTGTTGCTCGAATTTTTTTTTGACAATATAGCCATTTGTACCTGCTTCCACTTGGAGGGGAAGATTAAAGGATTTGGGATAATACGGAATGTGTGGTTTTATTTACGTGAGGTAATCCTCCATCGTTTAGCTAGTCATAATTGATTACAAAAGTCTGGGCATATCACTCACACGGAATATAAAAGAGCGTTTGTAATCGTAAACAGTCACATGGCATGATTAAAGTTTTGTCATTGTCACCTTCTACATTGCCTTTTCTTTGAAATGGAATTAGTCACCGTCAAGACTGCATACTGCATAACAATATAAATAGCTCATGGTGTAAGCGACCCTTTAGCTCACGCTAATTCCAATTTTTTTAGAGCAAAAAAGAACGTGTTGAAAACTTGCTGAAGCTCTATGATCCCTCATTGCTCCTTTTATACCTAGACGTACACAATGAATTCACTTTAATTAAAATAATTAGAAATGATGTCATGACTAAGGTTAATCTGCGAGGATAATGAATCGATAATACGGGTTTTGCTGTCTCAAACTCGTTCCAAATTTAGTTAGCCGGATCCTTGAATTAGTTTTGTTTATCTTTTATATTTAGTTTTGTATTTCTTTTAGGAGTTACAGAGTAATTGGATCAATCTACATGGGTGGCAAACACTACAGCCTGTGTTTTCACAGAAGGGGAGGTTTTTTAGCACAAATTTATGGAAAACATGGTGGAAGGGGCTTACTTTTATCAGTTTAGGTCGTCTTTTAAGGATAAAAATAGTCAATTTTATTTGCAATGTCCTTCAGAAAAGTTTTTAGAAGAAAGAAATTAGATGTTAAGGATATGTTTGAATCATTCAAATTGTTTACGGTAAATATCAAAGAAGCAAGTTCAGCTTTAGCTTAAACAAGTGAACCATATTTGCATAGAGTTCATAAATAAATAGGCATGGTGGTATGCAGGTTTTAACACCTAGACCAGTCAGTCCATAAAAATATCTATCATGTTTCCCACTTAATCAACCTTCTTTAACTGTTACGTATTTTTAATGAATGTAAAATAGGAAGATCTACTTTACACGACGAAAATGTGGTAATAAGGATGATACCGGGGTAGGCCATCCATATACATTGTGTGTTTAATTTGCCCAGTTTTCAAACTCTCACAAAGCATACAACAACAACATGTTTTGTATGCCTCTTTCTTACTCCTCTAGAGACAGGCGAAAAGGAGAGAGGGAGAGAAGGAGCGAGAGATCGAAAGAAGGAAGAAAAATCTTATTTACATTTAGAACGAAAACAATTAATAGAAGGACTCAAGAAAGCTCAATATTTCATTTTGAAAGTTCAACAACGGGAAGTCTGTTCTTTTTAACTCAAGTAATAACTTTTCTTTTAAAAGAGGTTAGGTAATTTCTTTTCTTTCGAAAAGTGCTACAACAGCCATCCAACATTGTTGTATCAATAAACACACACATTTTAAATAAAAAGCATATAAATACATACAACTTATATTTATTTTCTCACACAGACTCAAGCATATATCGAAAAAATATATCTATATTATAGGTTAGATAGCTCTGGGAATGTAGTTGGTTGGTGGAGATGGCGAGATGGTTTTCTCAGACTTTCCGAAGAGTGCTACATGATCCTGGAAATTCCTTTCGTTTTTTCCCCACCGTCATCACATCCCCAAATAGGCTGGACCTTCAGCTCTTTTCACCTCTTCTTTCTCAGCTCCCAGCCATTCAATTCATACATCCATTTATTCGTCCACCCATTCATTGAACGAGAAACAATAACATGACTTTTTCTCTCTCCCATTCTCCATGTACAGAAAGAGGAGAAAAAAATCAGGAGAAAAGAAAATGAAATGTTATTTGTCTGTAGTATGTTCACGTCTTTTCCCTGTAATGTGGGTTGCTTTCTGAAGGGTAAAAATGAGGAAAGAGTAACGTACATACTTGAGTGGGCAATAGGATGTGTGTGTAGAAAAAGAGAGAAAGAGTCAAGTATAAGCAAGAGAACCGAACTGGCTGACTTGACTGCTACACCGGAAAAAAAGTTAGATTTTTTCCTTGACTGACTCGACTTCTTACAGTTTTTCTTCATTTTATGATGACGATCGCGATTGTATTTGACTTACTTCTTCCTATATTACACTACAAGGAACAAAACTGGATAAGGTTGATATAAAATAAAATATAAATATTTTACACATCCAGTCCCATAATAACCAAATAGATTGCATGGTGGTTGCATAAAAAATATATATTTGATAAGGTACATATATTAATATACATATCTAGTTGCATAACATGCTTCACTTTTTTTTATTAAGAATAGGGCCAGGGCCCTGGCCTGGACTGGCAAACAAGCAGCTGATGTGCATATTAGATCGCAGAAACACGCTTCATCAAAGCCTTTCCAGCCCTGATCAGAGGTGACGAGCTATAATGTAAGCAAGCACTGAGGAGGATATTTCTCATTTTTCATAACGGGATTGTTGATTGTGGGGATGATGATGATGACGATATGTCTAGCTTTAGCCAAGGATTCCCCTTTTTTTCAGTCCATGGTCCATGTCCCTATTTTTCGATAAATGCCCTTACTCTTTTTTTTACTACTAGTTGTCGGTTCCTCAAAACTATATGCATAAGTACATGAATAGTTTCCTTAAAGAAGGGAAGGAGGCCCTGAAGCAGTATTCCAAGTGAAAGGAAGATAAGTGTGGAGAAATGAAGAAAAAGCTTTTTATGCATCCAACCAGCAACAACAGCATACATCGCAGCATCAATGCATTTACCTATACAGATATTTGAGGAGAATTGATAGGCACCCACACACAACTTAGAACTGAAGGAGAAGGGAGCGAAACAAGGACTGTTGAATTTCATCAAAAGCCTGTTCCTCTCCTTCCTACTTATATATCCCACGGGCTTGAGGTTCGTTAGGATCTTAAAGTAGTGTGTGGTAAAGAACCAATTTCTTATTCATTCCCAGCGGTTACCATTTCGGTCTTTGATATTTTGTTGTTTCTGTGTGAATTTCGGGCTACAGTGCATATACAACAGTGTACAACACAACCTACATACTTCTGGTTTTTTTTTGCGTATAACTTATCAAGTTATCAGAGTGTTAGTCTATACACAATACACATATGCCTTTATCCTCCTCCTCAGTCCTTATCCATATAGAATATATTTTTTCTAGGGAAAAGTAAAAGGGAGAGAGAGAGAGAGAGAAATGCTACTATCTTCCTCTTTTTCCTTGCCTTTCTTTTCATTTCCACATAAACATGCCTTTGCATAATTTGTACAACTTTTCAGCCACATGCCTTGGCTGCCAAGCTTCATACTTTCATACTTCCTTGCAACTTACACTTTACTCCTTCCTCTTGCTTCTAAAAGAGAGTAGGATCTTTTTTCTCTTCGTCGTTGGTGTGGAGTGAGCAGTAGCAATTCACTTTCTTGCTTTACTCCAACGCTTTACTTCACTCTCATTTAGTGATGCTCACTTTAATATCATCTTTTTCACTTTTATTTTCCATAGCAAATGATCTACTACTACTACTAGAGCCTCTCTCTCACTCCTTCTCTAAAAATGAGCATCCATGTGTTTCCTATTTACTTCGCCAAAGAGACATACCATTATAATGGAAACGTTATTTCCCCCCAGTTCCTTTACACTACACAAGACCAACACTCAAGAGCAGGCACAACTTGGTACTCGAAACTCAAAGAAAATTCTCATCATCTCAGCCAGCCCTGAACGTTGCTGCTGCTCCAGAGTGGCGTAACTAATGCCACATTTTGGCACCATTCACTAGTCAGTTCAAGTTACCCTTTTTTGAAAAATAGCACGGTAAGGCAAAAATGAAATAAAATGAAATAAAAAGCAAAAGGCAAAGTAAGAAAGTAATAGGATGACAACTAAGAAGTAAAGAAGTATTAGTAGTGGTTGATGATGACGCTATATAATAATATATCCTCCTGCTGATAGCAGTTAGTTGTCTCATGTACAAAATATAATAGGTATGGTATCAGTATAGCGAAGTAAAAAAAAGATTTAGCATTCTCCCTTGGAGAAGCAGTAGTGGCAATACTTGAGCTAGGGCAACCAAGACGGTTCGATTGCACCAAAAGGCGAAGAAAAAAGATCTCATCTTCAAGTGGAAAGATAACGCACCACTAACTGGGGAAGTAAAAAAAGTGCCATTCACATAAGGTCTCCTCCATCTCTTGAACCACGAAGAGCTTTAAGAAAAACTAACTGTTGTGGAGGTATTCATTCATATATAAAATGCTTCTTCATCCTTCTTATTCGCATTCAGCATGGTACGATCCACCATATTATTAATAAAATGATCATGAATGTCGCTGTTCCTTCCAAGCTTCATTCTCTGCTTTTCTCCTCCAAGTTGTTATGCATATATTTTTTAGTATTGAGGTTGCATAATAACTCTTAACCGTAAAGAAAAAAGAATGGAAGCTAGAGGAAGAGGAGAAATTGAGACTCGCAAGTTTTATATTCAAGAGTTTGCTTAGACTTAATTATTTTTCTGGAATTCACAGCCGCATCCTTCATTTCTTCCCTTCCCACTCACTCTTCTTTTGGCGACCTGTCCTGTCATCATCATTACCATTGAAGAGCTCACAAGTTTTTTTAACTCTTGAACACAGAAGGAAAGAAAGAAAAAGACATCGCCGAGGAAGCAGATGAACAAAAAACAACTCTCAAAAAAATAAATTTCGTGGAGGTAGTAGTCTATCAACCGAGGAGAGTAAATAGAGAAGCTGATAATTTAAATGGACAGCTGTTTTCTAAACTCATCTCTTCAAAGAGCAGAGGAATGAAATGAATGTGCTAAGACATGGAAGGCTTGGTTGTAAACTACAAAATTCAATTACTTTTCTCTTGTTTTCCTTCTCACAAACTGGAAATGACCTATAGATTTTTTTTACTCAACTGGATAAACCGAAGGAAGCAAAGAGGAAAATCATTTCACTTCTGCTAAACTACACAGAAGCCGTGTGTGTGTGTGTGTCAAAGTCTGAGCGAGGAAAACTGGAGTTGAACATGCAACGCCGTATTTTATTTTCCAATTGCAACACTTTTCATATTCAACTTCTGGCTTCCCATCACCATGTCGGAAAATTATGGAAGTAGCACGTAATGCTGACATAAGTTGATAACAATACATGTGTGATACAGTAATTCGGTTTGGCTCACTCTTTCCTCCTCTTCTTCTCATCCAGTGTCTGCAGACACAAAAGTCATCTTGAAGGAGATCACCACGAAGATACGATATTCCCTTGAAAATCCACTTGTGTTTTTTATTCTTCTCATTGACTCACATCCAGTTTCGTTGACTCATAACAATATTTTTTTTTGCGTGGGGTGGCAGAACAGGATAAAAAGCTTTGGCAAACGTAAGATCCACCTAAGGAGGGAGCCAGAGCAGACTTATCTTTTAATAGGGGGAAGGATGGAGGCCTCTTTAAAATAATGATATCTCATGTTCCCCACGATATACTTGGGGTAGTAGTGGTGGTGTGGTGTCGTTTTTTAAGATCCTTTCGGATTTCAGTTTTATGAGTACGCAAGTACGTACGGGGACTGGAGTCTCTTCTCCTTCGTAATAGTTCCTACTTCCCCTGGATTCCATGTGGAAGTGAGAAAAATGTATGATGTACAGATTACGTACGTACCCTTAGTATTTCCTACGTAGTTCTTTGCCTCGCTTCGCTGAAAATATGAGTGGAGTGGAGCTTGTAAAATACGATGATTTTTTTTTCAGCTATATACAAAGCTCCTAGTCCCATCATGATCCAGCAGCATCTGTTCCCTCATCATTTTTGAAGTAGTAGTATTTTTGTCTTCTTGAGAGAGAAAAATGCGCATAATGCATGTACTCATGGAACTCATCATGTTTGATATTCATGCATGCAAACAAACGCATGAGAAGTTCCTTACGGATGAACAGAATCACTAGAAAAAAATACGGAGGCATTCTGTATGGAGGATAAATATAGGTGAGTAAGTAAACTGCCGCAACTTTTACTTTTTTTTAGTTTTTTTTTCGAATTTTCAGAGGGAATTACCCAAAAAAACCAAAAACGTGGAAAAAAAGAACGTACTTAGTCCTCAAGCAAACCCAGAGGAGCGGAGAAAGGAAGGAATACTAAACTAAAGTTGGGAGTCAGAAGCATGTGGAATTTTTTTAGTAGATTTAAATTTCCACGTTGCGTTATTATGATTTATATAATGTAAGTACATAAACATTTAATAATGATCACAATAGGAGGGTCTGCGTCTGGAAAGACAAACGTATCTCCCGTTCTTTGATATCATATCCAACTCTTTCCTTTAAAAAAATTCCCTATTATGAGTGCCTCCAGGTTGAAAGAGATAAAGCAGGAGCATGTGTAGTAGTCATCTTCATTTTCATCATTGCTTCCTCTTTGACCAAAATCTTGTAAGTACTCTAGAGGAAATTCAGAAGGAAAACGATGATGGACTTGAATTGAACCTAAATTCAGATTAAATTTATGAGATGCTAGATGTACTGAATAAATTATCAAGTGGGATAGGATAGTCCACTCTTTAAATATATAAGTAGGTAATTGCTGATATTTCCCCGCATAATTTCATTCGTCTAAAAAAAGAAGGAATCAAAAATTCAACATGTGAACCTTCAGCCGTTCCATTTTTTTTTGCGTTTGACATACAAATGAAAAAAATTGAAGACGTGCAGTACATAAACAAACCGAATTTTTAATATGATGCCATTGATGAGTGGCGGCGGCACACAATCATCCTCATCTCATAATAATCCTGATTGTTAAGCTGAATGAGAGTAAATCAGTAGGTACATATGAAAATTTATTGTTGATAACTGAAACTTAACTGCATTTGCTATATTTTTTATATCAAATGCATCCCTGCTTCTACTAACATGAATAATGAAGGAGCAGCCCCTGCAGTGAAAAAAATGCGAGCGTTAATTTAAGCTTTGAGAGGCCAAGGCAAAAACTAAATGCATTTCGCGGTTGTCTACTTTTAAAGTGCTTTCTTAAGGAAAAAGGGAGAGAAAAATAAGGGGAAAGGATGACCAAAAGTAAAATGACGGAGGGCTACTATACTAGCTGAGTCAAAAAGTTAAAAGATCGCATCCCTAGTTTTCATCAAACATGCATCCGTACATGACGATCGCCAATGGTCCGATCTAATGTATCCTGGTGCATTATTATTGCTTGTAATATGTCACGTCAGAAGCGCCTTACTTACTTACCCCTTTACACAACCACCACATCACCGCCATCCATGCCAAACTTTTCGGCAGAAGAAGGGGAAGAAAAAATTCTAGCTACAATTGCATTATCAAAAAAATCCTATGAAGGAACACATCTCCTCACCACACTTTTCCCTGTCAGTCCTCCTCCAATAATATCTTTTTACTCTTATTTCATGCTACAATAGTAACATTGTACGTGTTTTTCCCATAATTTATTGTTTATATCCTCATTTTATAGTCCACGTCTATATCATCGTCGTCATATCGTGCATGAAGGAAAATTGAGCAGTCCCAGTCCCCTTTCTTATTTCTTGTTATTGACCGCTGGGGTTATGGCTGGCTGTTGTGGTTAAGTATAAAAAACACTTCATCTCCCAGCTCAGCAAGCAGAGAGGAACATCTTACGAGAGGATGAAGTGAGCGGTATATTAGTTGGGCCGTTTGACACAACGACCAGCTTCTCAATCCACCGTTACCTTTTCACATTTACACGCTTCGGGCAACTCCTTTAAACACCATCGCGTCGTTACTACGACTGCACGCTCAATTCTCTTGATTTCATCCTCTGCTTCATTTCATTTTTTTACAGCACCCCGAGTCATGCCCAGCTGATAGTGATAAGAACATCTCGAATCCAAAGAATTATATTATATTATGAAAGTTCAAGACTCATTGTTGTACTTGGCGTCTTCAGACCTCTCGCTCCACTCTCAAGTAAGTGGCGGTAGTTATTGTATTATTGCTCATGTTTTTTCTCAGTTGCCTCGAAGAAAACTCACCTACATTCACCCGGCTTCACATAGGTAACTAGCTTGTATTACAAGCTCTCATATCAACATCACAGCATAATCATGGCACCTCGTCCCGTCCCATTATCATCATCATCGTCCATCCCATCAAATAATCAACGTTTATATACCAGTCCATACGATAAATATCAGTATAGCTTTTTTTTGCTATATTGCG
>JAQGAI010000342.1:0-21971 GCA_034696905.1 Lepidocyrtus violaceus | reverse complement strand
GTGGTGGATTCAGATACGCTCACTAAACTGTCTGTTACTCTATTTATGTTTTGCAGTGTGTTGGGAAATGTGTCTTATATGTGGACATGTCACTTTTATAGCGTTACTCCACAAGCACGTTCATTCAACCTCAAAATATTGTAGGTAAATGGAAGAGGAAATTCGTGTTCAACTTGCTTGCATTGTACATGGTTTGATTGCTTGAATCAAGAGACTTGCAAGGCAAAATTATTATAAATGACGAATCATAAGAATAATTTCGGAGTCATCGTTGGTTTGCCCTTCTTGCCGTAGATCTATGTACTTCGAAATCTGATTATCGAAAAATTCTCTCTGGACGTTAAAAAAGATAGTTCATCTTGAAATTGGATCTGTTGTTGTGTGACTTGTTGTAGGTTAACTGTACGAGAATTACCGTTCGGCTGGGAAAGTAGCATGATATTTACCTGTAATCCAACCTGGACATAGCCTTAAGTATACTAGTACGCATATTTGCACCTATACAACGTATGGCTGTTGTAAAATATTTTATAACGAGAAAGATGACCTTGGTTTACTTGACCTGTCTTTAATTGGATTTTAATCATTGGAGATTTAACAGTATGGTTCATCTTTGGATGATACTTTTACTTTTATAGTTAGCTAAGCTAATTAATTTTGACATTGTCAGGTGTATTTATGCATGCCAAGCGATACGAAGTGTCAAGCTAAAATCGGGAGAGGAGACCAAAACGTGATCAGATAACAAAAGTGACTTGTCAATAAATATATTATTGTCAGTTCCCAGTTGTCTCTATTGCATATATTATATAAAGTGCTACAATTAGGTGCATAGGTAGGTAGAAATGTTTAAAGAAGCATGCACAAAATCTGAATAACGAGCTGCCGTTGTGACACGCTCATCCAAATCTATTTATAGCATCAGACAAATTAATGTTTTTATGAGTATAATCGGGTGGGATTAAAATAAATCCCTTGTTGATTACAACCTGTCATCAATCATCCATGCTTGCCTGGAAACAAATATAGAGGTTTATCAATTTAGGTAGGTATGCACATAAATATGCATGTAGGGCCAAGTTCAAGTTTTTTATATCAGTCTGAAGCAAATGGGAAATATATGTTAACTACTTGAACCAATTTGTACTGGTTTTTTCTGACGCTCAGTCGTTGATTTACTGTCGTTCGAATTAGAACGTTTAATTCAAGAAAAAACGATTTTAGTTAGTTAGTGAATTAATTGCTCTCGTTAATAAAATGGCAACTCTTTTGTATTTCCAGCCCCCTGAGAATACATTAATGAAAAATCAGGAGACCAGAAGAATGTCAGAACATGAGCTGAGGATACAAAGGTCATTGCAAAAGCTCAATGTGCCTGACTGGTACAAAAACTATGCACCCTCGGGTACTGTGTCTGCTGCAGGGACACCCAGCAAATCAAGAGATTTTGGAAGTGGCAGTGGACTCGCTGGAGGATGGCCGGGATTGAGTACCTCGAAAACGAATTCGCTTACTAGTCTGCAGTCCGCTGGTCGATATGCAGGTATGAAAGACAGTAACTTACTTATCTTCTAAAATGAAATGTCTATTTTTACCTTTGAAAATTCTTAAAAAAGTAAAACTACATTTGTTACAGGGAGCAAGTCACAATTCGGGTATGGTCGACATCGAAGCACCGGGACTGCATCCACTGGTGGCAGATCATCAAGGGAATCTTTGATGAGTCCTAGTTCCACTGCGAGTGCTAGTCCATCGCCAAACTTTGAAAGAAGTTCCTTCACGTAAGTTGTTTCCTTAAGTTGTAGCTGGCCAATGATGAATGGAAGGTTTGTGAATGAAATTACAATTAAATGACAATCAATATAATGAGCATAAATTGATTGCAGATATGGAATGCCATACGCACTTACAAGATTTGCTGCTGCTCGAATGAGCTGTGGGGCAAGTCCAGCTTCTCTATCCCCGTCGCCCTCCCCAGTTGGTGGGATTGGATCTTCGACGTCAACCCCTGTATCCACAGGACCAACCGCTAGATACGGTGGATATCAAAAGACGCCATATCTCGGTTGGAGATCCCAAGAACGGCTTAATCAAAAATCACTTTATCGATCTCCGGCTGAGCGTCTAGCCGCTGATCTTATTGCTCAGAAGGTCAAGCCCCCAGCCCCGCCGCCAACAGAACAACCTCCACCGCCACAAATAGAAATACATGATAACGATAATGTTAAGACATCTCCGAAGAAAGAAAAGGAAATGGCGACATCGGATCTTAGTCTGAATAATAGTGAAGAGTCAAATAGTCATAAACTTAACAGGTAACTACTGCATTAAGAAGAAAGTATGAAGTTGGAGTGGTTTATTCTCTACTTGAAAATCAAATCTAATGTACTTTTCTTCCTCAAGGGTTCGGAGTTCCATTAAAGAAGTTTCGAATGCAATCGTCGACTACGTAAACGAAACAAAGCCTTTAGACGACGGAATAAATGGTCGTGCATCCCCCAGACGTGGTTTAGTTTGGCTGGAGAGTTCCTTTGTCGGAACGAAGCCATTAGACTCTCCCGGAACCCCTGACACGCCCTCCACCTTTATGTCTCAACGAGGCTCGAGAAAGGACGCCACAACTTTTCGGTTTGACGACACCCCTTCAGATAGGAATAAGGATATTGAAGTGAAAAGCGGTGAATCTAGCTCAACATCCCACTACACCTCCAACATTTATCGCAACGGTGAGGATGATCCCATGAATTAATTTTTTTTAATCTAAAGACATTACGTAATAAGTATAAATGTACCTTCATACAAATCGCACTGCTGTTTTTCAATTTTTCGTTTCCGTTTTTGTACAGTGCACCTGTTTCTTTTTGTTATTCATAAACCACATGTTATAATTTACAAGTTACTTTTATCAGTTGCTATCAATTTTTTAATCATTTTGATGCCAAAATCAACCTTTAGTTTGTTAAGCACTTTTATTAAATTAATTTCTCCTCTACGATATGATATGATTATACCACTCTAGAAACACTCTCTTTTCAATACGTAGTGAAAGGCTACCTGTTGGACACCAAATCCATCTCCGCAGTCAATGTATTTATGTTGCAGCTTTTTCAATAATTCTTATCACGTTTTTTCTATACAATTAAATATTTGCTTTGATGTGAGCACTTCAATTTTTAATTAAATTAAATGTACGTAGGTATCTCCAATCATTGTCATTTTTGTTTCACTTTTAAGAAAACAAGACTAATTATTATTTCTGGTATTGTATTATTATTTTTTTTTGCTTTATTTAAGTAAATATGTTGAACCTCTTTATTTTTCAGCACCGGTTTATCTTTATTGTCAGTTTATTACAAGTTGTAATTTGTAATCAGTTTTTAAATATGAGACAAAATTGAATAGAATTTGTTTTACTTTTTGTTGATTAAGTTAATAAGTAAGTAAAGCAGTATTGTTTAGTTCTTGTTATATTTTATTTATGATTTTATTATTATTTATTTTCAGTCATATACACATGATTTTGCATTAATCTTACATTTCTGCAGCGTCTCCACATTTTACTGGAGAGTAAGCAGATTTAGTTATGGTTATATCTATTCCATTTTCTTACAGTAGCCCTGTTGAAGTTGTCGTTGTTGGCATTTTTTTCCATTTTTATACACTTCATTGGATTGATTTACATTTTAAAATTTTAAATACGTATCTGCCCTCTCGTACGTTAGACAAAATAATTAACTCACCTGCTCTACAACATCATAATTATTGTTGTGCACATGTTAATGTTTCTAAAAGTAGGAGAGAAAGCAACTCTCAAAATTTTACTTTCACTCACACAAACACATTAATACATAGTCTAGTTTAGGGAGTTCAAAACACCATAATGGATAGTTAGCAAATAAGTAATAGAGTAGCTAGTCTTGTTAATTAGCAAGCAGCGATTAGATATTTTGGTAGGGGGCAACATTTTGGAACTACTCAAGTACTATTTCACGTAAAATTAAAGTTGGACTCGTTGTTCTCAAGTCTCACGTTTCACTAGTTTGGGGAGTATTCTTTGTACTTTCACCAAAAAAATAACACAAACCAGAGCCTTGCTGCGGCTGTCACATTAACGATTTGATGATGATGACACCTAATGAATGATGTTATATGATTTATACCTATTCTCTTACATAATAATTATGACGGGGAGGGAATGAGAAAATGACAATAATTTCTAAAAGAGTACCTTGCATAACACTTAATTATTGTAGATTACCAAGTACAAATATGATGATGATGTTCTCTGCTCAGTGAGTCTTCGGAGTGCTCTAGTTTCTCTGTGATCCCTCCTGATCAACCTCTCTCTCTCTCAGTTACAAAATGTCAGAATTGCCTTTATACCTAAAAAGTAAAACTCTTCAGGTAAGACTATCGTCCGTAGAAAATGTGCGTTGAATGTAGTGCCAATGCAAACAAAACAAAAAGAATGTGCATTTAAAATTCGAATATTATGCCTAGAAAATACATATAGATTGCTCAAAAAACGTTATTGCAGTTGCCTGTTTACAACTTTCCCTCTAAAGCCTCTAACTCAGATTTGACAAGCTAACAAAATAAAAATATATGTAACCATTAAATTATTATTATATAATATGAAACGTACTCTTAAATTCTAACTACCCCAAAAATTATCAATCTAAAATTAGCCATCCCATTTATCCCAAAATTAAAAAAAAAATTAATAATGGCAATGGCCATTTTCCCAGCAGTTTTTATAATTGTGACGGACTGACAATAAAAATTAAAGATTAAATTCACATCCGTTCCGACTTCCGACCCCTCCCACATATCACAGTTTCTTTCATACACAAATTAGAGAAAACAACAAGTTTGACTAGTAATTTACTAATTAGAAGTACTTTAAGAGATTTTAGCAAATATTTATAGAATATTTGAATGTGTTAATTTTGAATCGATGTAAGCAAGCAGCAGAGTACAAAAAGTTACAAAGACACAGTTTTTATGAATGCACTCGTATTAACATTAAGTTATTTATGATATGACTTTAATGAATGAAATAATCTGCTTTTTTATGCTTCATCGAACCCTTTAATTTTGACTGTTAAAAAGCACAAGTTTTTTTCACACGATTTTTAAACTTTTAAATACTGGATCGTACATCAATATAAATAATCCACTTTCTATATACCTAACACAAAAAAACAAATTAAAACAGTAATACAAAAAATAATACTTCCATAAATATAAAAATGCTTCTATACAAAACAAAATGGAACATTCTAATTTTTTTAAATTAATTTCTCTTTTAATTAATCCATTTTTGTGTTATGTGGTTTGGTGTGTAATAATTTTCTAATTATTATAAAGGAGGGAAACAATGAAAGTGAAGGAGAAAACCCGAGAATTAATATTTAACTTTTATCTTCTTTACAATAATTAATTTCAACTGGTTTCTTATACTGATTGCATGTTATATTGTACTATTGCTATATTATTATTCAGAGCAAATGGAAGAGCGATCCAACTCCTCCTCAGTGTCTTCACCCACTTTGGAAGATATTCTCGATTCCTTGCTCGCTCTAAGGCGACCTAACAAAAAGTTCAGGTCACGGGGCAAAGGTATGCAAAAAAACACAAAGATAACAAAAAAAAACTGATAGATCACTCATTCACTTGTTCGTTCATTGTTCCTTTTTTATTATTATGATAATAATATGTTTGTTCTGCTCAGACTTTGTGTTCTCCTTGTAGAGTTTTTTAAAGTAGGATTTTTTAGAAGAGTTTTTAGTTTGTTCCTCCCAACATATTTATATCCTTACAGACATCCCATTTATGAATGATTGACTTTTTATCCTCAGATCTGAGATCTCACACTAAATTTTATAGTGTCTCATATTGCCCCTATCATTTTCAATTTTGAAAGAACGTTATTGTTGATTACAGTTTGCTTGAGTAATAATGCATACTTATCATAACTTTATTTTATCGAGTTCATGTAAAAAAATAATAGTAAATGTCAATTCAATAGTTTTAAGGTTTAGGCAGAGATTCGAATGTAATTTTGTAAGTGTGTAAAAGTTCATATAACTAAATTAATTGACATACTTTCCTTACTATACTAGTACTTTCAATTTCCTTGACCAATGTTTTGTTTTTCAATTCGTAATGTTTTTCTTGGGATTTTGGTAGTTTTTTTTATGTGTAAAATATAAAGTTTGCAAGATCGCTTTTCCACTTTGCACGTGAAAACCGATTGGAATACTCAGTCCAATGACAAGCACCTAAGCAGGTAACAAAAGAACGAGTTTGAAATTAGTAACGGTCCCTTATTGCGTCGACTTCAATCAATATTTGTTCGAGAATGATAATGATGATGATGATATTAACGTGTCCGTAAGTTGATAATTATGTACGCAAATAGGAAAATAGCAATTTTACTTACATAACTTTTTTTTTCTAAATAACGACACTGCCGGCTCCGGCTTACGTTTCACTTTTGATTCTTAAACTCTAACTTCTAAAAACAACTAAACTCCATCAGTCAGCCGGTAACTAAATCATATTGCAACGGTTCGATCGTTTAGTTGACTGCTTAGAAATACTAAAAGAACTCCGTGCTTGTCACCGTTTAATCGTCTAAAGCTAGCTGTAGATCCTATAAATAAGATACACATACCGAAAGATATGAGTTTTGAACAGAATTTCCCATTCCCATCAACAATCGCAACTTTCCTAACTGACTTTCTCCTCCTCTAATTCGTTTTTGCACTGCACACCAAAAGTTACCACAACTGTTATAATTAATTAGAACTGTGTAGTTTGCATATAAAACTTAACGAGCTATATATATCAGTCGAAAATTTGGCCATGTTGTCACTTGTTTTTGAAATATTTGCCTCTACTATATAGTTTTGGAAAAATATAGCATGAGCGTTTGGCATTTTAGAGTTGTAAAAAATCCGTTTTTTAAAAGAGCCTGATTTAGTAGCAACCAATTTGAAATAGAGTGTTTTTGACTAAAATTTTGCTAGAAGAGATTTTTTGAAAGGTGGGAGGGAACTCGAAAAATTAAGAATAAAAACCAAGCCAAACTTTCGTAAACGGGATTTACAGGTCATGAAAGCACAGCTAAGCTAGGGGGCGAGACAACCACTTCCGGTGAGGAGCTTCATGATTTGTATAATCTACGCTCGACAGCCGCGACAACGACACCAACCTACTCAACCACCACCCGAACCCCAATCATCAGCGCCACAACGACGAGTTATACCTCGGATGAGCCAGTAGTGAGGGCTCAGTCCTATAAGACCTCCACACCGACATCATCCTATCACCAATATCAATATGAACCAAGTACAACAAGTGAGATTTACTCCACGCCGACACGTTCAATAAATAAATATTCATCATCGTATCAGCAGCAATCAAGCCAAAGTCCATCAGCAGCCTCAACATCGGACTGGCAAGATAGAATGAATCAGCCGCTTGCCGACTCAACTTTCATTTCCGGGGAGCCGGAAACTTTCACTTTGACTGGTAGTAGAACAGCAAGTGGTACGATAGGTGCTAGTGGTACTTCCAGTACCGGGATAATCTCTAGTAGTAGTTATAGCAGTAGTAGCAGTAACGTTAATAACAATCCATCTTCCATTGAGAGACCACCGACGAGCAGGTATTCTAGTGAAAGTGTTAGAAGCACTCCGACAACGACGGGGGTGACTGAGCCCATTGTTGGCTATAGCAGTAGTTATGTGTCCCACTCGGCCAGCAGCTCCGTTCACTCCACCCCAACACATCAGCCCTATCAATACAAGCATAATCAATCATCATCAGCAGTAGCGAGTAGTAAAGACTATTACTCATCCTCGGCGACCTCGTCCCCAGCAAAAGGCTGTTTAGTTGACTCCACTCAACGTGATGATAACTTCGAGCTTCGTCAGAGTTTACTTCGGAGTGGGGGACTGGGCGGGGATGATGAGGATGAACTAGCCTTTGGAAATCCAACAGAGATCCGTTCCACAGTGACCAACTCGACGGTGGCCCCGATCACCGGGAGTGTGATTGTCAATCCGTTGACAGGTCTCTCAGAATACTCCAATCCACCCACTCCGGCGAGACATCGGAGAGTGTCGTTTGATTTGGATTTTTCTGATAAGGAAGAGAAAAGTAGTTCACGGTCTAGGAATAAGGATGAGACTGTTGGTAAGTTTTACTATTAACCTTTCAATTTTCAAGGAGGGGAAGATGAAGGAAAAGGGAGTAGTAAAAGAAAACAGACAAAAAAAAACTATTAAAAAAAGAATAAAAGAAATGAAGGAAATGTGAGCGTTGGAGAAAGTTGGAGAAAGTTGGTGAAAGTGAGAAAAAAATATATTTGTTCAAATCTAAAAGACAACTTGTAAATCGCTCTTATCGCTACATAATATTATAGTACATTCTTATGCTATATAGTATATTTCTCTCACACAAACTGCTGAAATTAGCGCATTAAAACCAATTTGAAAAATACTTTAAAGAGCGAACCCTGAATGATTTTTTTCCTTATGAAAAGCACACGGCATATATCATTGTACAATTTTGTATAAAATAACTCATCTAATTTAATGATTCTCAACAGTGTAAAATAAATATATATATACTTACTATATCAATTCATTACCACCCCTGTCAAATCATTGGGTGGAGTATACAAATTATATGAACATTTTTTAGAACACTAAAATCAGAGCTATCTATAGTAATTGGCATGTGGAATGAAAAAACAAAACAATTCTTTGCTAACAATAACCAGTCATGTCATGAACATAAATTTTTTTGAGACATGCTCCACATTTTTTGATTAGATGACGATCCCAATTTTTTCCAAAACATTCATAGATGTAGACTTTCTCCTTGTTAAAAGTGAGATATAGGAATAAGTGGTGAAAGTGGTGAAAGTTACATTTGGAGAAAAATAGGAAGGCAGTGTCTGATGGCTTACTGAGCATATAGAAATAGGGATGCATAAAATAATGACTGGAGAAAGATTGTGAAAGGACAAGTGGCAGGATGGATAAGATACACACAAAAGTTTGTCATTACATAAAATTATTTATTACGTAATGTGGAATTCTCTTATGATAATCTGTAAATTCTTCTGCTTCATCCGCCTTTGTGGTATGATTGTACTTGATTTCGAGTATTGTGAACTCTGATGAGCATTTTTGTGTCGTGAATATACATACATACCTACCTATATCTGATTATAATTAGTGCTTCTACTATACAACTATACTGCAACATTTTCTAAACTAGAATGAGAAACAAGTTAAGTATGAAATCTTGATGCTGCATAACGTGGGAATTTTTATGAGTGCGTGCGTGTGTGTCATGGATGGATGGAGTTTTGTAAACCGGGTTGTGTTTGTGTAATTTCCATTTTATTATCTTCTTTTCCGATTCCGACTTTCGCCATGCTGGCAGGAGGAACCATTCAATGCAGAAACACAAAGTGTGGAAAGACAGCCACAGGACTTGAGGCCCGACGGGAGTTCAAAGTTTGTCATAATTGTAACGCTTATTACTGCTCCAGAGAGTGTCGTCGTGCCCACTGGGAGAAACATAAGAAGACGTGTATGCAGTCGCGGGTGGGTGCCATCTGCAAGCAAATCATTAGCCATGTGAAAGAAGACTCTTACGTGATGAATCAGCTAAGTACTGTAGCCAAACGAGGGTTTCTTGCGAAGGGGAGGGGAACCGTTAAACTATTTTTTAACAGTCCGGATCGTGCTGAGCGCTTCCTCACTGGTGGACTTCCAGAGCTCCCTGAACCACTGTAAGTAGAAATGTTATATGATACGGAATGTTAGATTTTGTAGTAGAATTCAAGTCCATGACAAGTTTCCTTCCGGCTTCCGGTTTTTAATTTATTAATGTTTTCCTCATTTCCAGCTACATTCCTCACTCGGACATGCTGCCGGAAGAGATGGGAGTCCAGACTTTCTCTGAACTAGGTGAACAGTGTAAATCCTACAATCCCGACACTCGGTTCGTTCTCTACGCCTGCGTGTGTGTGGTGAATGAGGTCCCGACTTACGGGGCTGTCAAGTGGGAAAGGGAGCTCATTTCCCGTTCTTCCAAGCTAAGACTCCTCCTCCCGAGAAACTTTTACGAAGAGAACCAGCGTCATCATCACCTCCCCGCTTCTCCAGCCCATTTGATGCAGTCTGCCTCTGCCTTGCATGAAACCGCAAACGGTCGCATTTTGCCTGCTACGCCTCCTGCATACGGTTTACCACCTCAACGGCCAAATGTCCCTCTTTATGATAGTGTGACTCCTTCTGCCACCGCTAATGAGGAGCTTCCGCCTCCTCCACCTCCTCATCAGAGTACAACAACTACGACAATGGACACAACGACTTCTTCGGAGAACGAAACTCTCATTTTACGCTCAGTGCCTCCACCATCCTCCCACCAGGTGACTTAAAAGTTATAAATGCTTTCCCCCTTCTTAGTGCATAATACCTATTTAATAAAATATTTAGCAAAATAGCAAACTCAAAAGACGGAAGATTTGCTAATTCATAATTGCTTTCTCTAGTGAAAAGAGCCGAGGAGGTAGACTCTTGCAGTATATATACGTGTATTTGTAATAATAATTAAAAGAGTGAATGATGAATGACGATATGAATGAGAATGACTTTCTCCGTTTCCGGTTGGAAAATATGATGTTATGAATGAACAATTTTTTATCAAAAGATTAATTCCATGTTAAAAGAAATAGCTGTTAATAACAGGATATACGTGTATTTGTTATAAACTGTTATTTATTTGCTTAATTGCTTCTTTAAAAACTTGCCAAAAAAAGGATTAAAAAAAGTTGAATATTGGTCTCTTGCTGTGCAAGGCATCAAACTGTTGAATTTTTAAAAGTATATAGGTACGTACCTAAAAATCATGTTTGTATTACTCATACATTTTAAAAACAATATGTTAATTCTCTTTAAAAAAAACTAACCTCTCGTGTAGTTAGACTTAGCCTTACTGCATTGTATTAATAAAATTATTATAAACAAACATATACCTATCTACATGGTTAGTTCCATTAAAAAAATTAGAATATTATTATTGAAATTCGATCTATAATAAATAGTTGAGTAAATTATAAAAAAAATGCATTATGCCCTATTTTCCTGTTATGAACAAAAACAACTTTCCCTTCCCCGTTCATTTCTCGCTTGTAAATTTTGGATTAACTTGTAAAATGGAAATAAACTTTTCAAATTAGAAGATACAACTAAGCTTTCTATGTGTGAGAACTTAACTACAGTTAAGCAGATAGTTTGCATGAATGTATGAAATATAAAGCGATTGATTGTTGGATGGAGCTCCATCCATTTTTTCTCATTTTGTACATATTTTCTTCTACTTTCCTTTCTCCGCAGTTGAGTCAAAGTGAACACAAAAGACTTCGTGAAGTCAGTTTCACAAACATCCAGAAGCATCTCCTCCTCCGGGGAGTGGATTTGAAGAGATCTTATCCCGACATTTTCACCAAGTTATGCAAGTACGTAGAACATGATGAGCCTTTCCTTCCTGTCACTATCTACCCGGAAAACACTCAAACCGGAAGGCAGTTCGTTTGCATTATCATGCCAGAGTCATCCGACTCTGCGTACTCCGCCGCAGCCGAGGAGTCAGGACAAAGACACCCTCTTCAGAGAGTAGAAACCGTTAATATTTCGGAGCAGGATGATGACGAATTCTTAGATATTACGTAACATCCATATTAAAGCTTACAATTAGTGTCCTTTCAGAACAAAAAATAAACTTGCTGCTTTCTTCTTATTTCAAAGTAGATCCATGTGAAACTCAAAGTTATCTATAAAGGTGGATGAACGGCTAAATTTAAAAAAAAATTGGGGTCCCAAATCAACTGTTTGCAATGCTGAATTCTAATGGCTTTTACCACGTGCGCTCGTTCCCTTAAAACGATAGAAAGTATTGAGCAATCTATTTCTCTTCATCTAATCTCCATTGTTAGTACATCCGTGATATAAAGTGAATTGGTTGGAAGTATTGGAACAATGAGTCGCAAGTCACTCGACTAGATTATCATCTATCGAGCAACTTGCAGCGAAAAAAAAACGCCTTAGGACTTGTAGTCAGAATAGATTGATGGTACTAAACTAAAGTTTAACACAAATCAGAGAGAATTACTTACGAAATGATGATGATGATTATTATAATTATTCTTAGGTAACTTGACTAAACGTAAGATAAGAGAAACATACTACCATACAAATATTTTTCAGTATCTTTGCGATTGTGGCACAAATCATAGAGAATATTTAGTTTTCTTACTGTGTTGCTCTCACTGCACCAATCTATTTATACCAGTTTGTAAAAAAAACACAATCTTCCTCAGCACTGACTTTGTACTTTTAAGAAAGAAAGAAAATTATCTTTAGCCCTTTCCTATACCAAAGAAAACTTAGTTTTTATACACACTTATAGCAAGGTATCATGAGAGCATAGAAGTAAGTACTCATGATATTGCACCCCCCAATTTCGACTTTCTCCTTGAAGAAAAATTGGGAAACTGCATTTTTTATAAGGCCGTATTTTTGCTTCACCACAAAACAATGTCATTCATGAGATGATAGATCCAGGCACAAAATAACCTTATCAAAATTTCAACACATCAGCACACAACTTTTTATGTGGAGTACTATTGGTGAAAGTGGGAAACCACAGCTTATTGTTATAGATAAAAAAAGTGTAAATAGAAACGATGCAGAGAGATGTACATATTTTCCTACGGAAAGAAGTGGGTTGGGTTATACCACCGTCACCGAGTTACTTTATTGTGAAAGATTAAATGCTTTCTTTAGTATTTATGTATGCTATGATGCTATTATTCTTCAATGTACTTTCTCTTTTCTAGAAGATTAGAGACTACTTCCGCCTGTTCATAAAGATTGACAGACTTTGACTACAAATCACATCATCGATCGACTTTTGGTTTCTAAACAAAATGAAAATGACATAGATGTACATAAAAATATAACTTACGATAATAAGAACAAAATACAAATGATAACGATGATAAGTTGAGGTAAAATCTCTCGTTAGTTAAGTTCATTTTGGTGCATTCCAGTATCGAATTGACTGTTGTAGCATAATATGTAGTGGGTTAGGGTTGATAGCTGTTTAAAAGGAGAAAGTTGGTGAAAGCCGTTCGTGATGATTTTTAAGTAGTGATATTTTTATAAGTAGGATCCGGGTAAAACATGAATTAATATGGTAAAAGTACACAAGTGAACGTAAAGAGAGATATGAAAATTAGGTAAGTTAAGGGATGGAAAATAGGATCTTAAATACCTTCAAAATCAGTTTTTCTGACACTAATACTAACTAATACACTAACAAAACAAAGAAACAGTTTTAATTTAATTTGCGCCCAACAATCGGACGAAAATGTGCTTGAATTATTCAGCAATAGTAAATAACCCTATATGCATATGTAATTAATTTTAATTTTTACGAACCCACAAATACTGGCACACACATTTTATCGAGTTATATTATGGTACTTTCTTACAGCTTGGACAGTACTGTAATTATTCAAATACAACAATAATAATAATTATGATGATAAATTGTGTTTTAATTCTATCGGTTTGTCAGTGGCATCGAAATACTCGGGTTAATAATCCCTGTTTATAATTGACAATTGAATGTTGTATGTAGACTATACAAAATGATTGTGTGCACTGTTACTATTATGGTGAAAGTAGGAGAAAGCGATAATGCGGAAGTGCTTTGACAGTTAGAAGAATACGAAAAGCAGATGAAATAAAACAAAGATCTTATTAAATTGTAATGAATTGTACTTAAAGTGTATTCTCATATAGTTATCTGTGTAGTTTAGACGAAAATTCAAATGAATGATTTTTATTGGTGTTAGCAGTCATCAGTCATCACCATCAGGGAAGGTCCAGATAATGGAGAAATATCTGTCCAAATCGAAAAAAGCTAGGGCGAAGGAGAATGCTATAGGAAATTGGTGGAAATATTGTAGGAATGTATTAGGTACAAGTAGAACTTTTAGAATATGAACTGTACTTATTTTATGCAAGCAATGGACAATCGAATTGCATCATTAATGGTAGCCTTTCTAGAGATTAAGTACTGTTTGTTATTCAAGTTAGTTAAAATGGGTAATGCATAATCATAGATGCCTGTCTCAAAATTTGTACTTTATTACTCACATCATAGAACGTTGCTAGTTTAGAGGAGTTTATATATCTTCTTCTTCAGAAGGGTTACTTTCTCTTTTGAGCGGTATATGAAGCTGTTAATAAAAATGTTTGAAGACATTAACATAACTAGTACAGTTTATATAGGTAATCGTTCATTTGCAATTGGTTAGTTAGCACTAATTAATTACTATATAATTACAACTACACAAAATATTAAACACACAACACAACGTTGTACATGCAAATATGTATAGGTATGTGAATAAGTTTTTTCATTTCCAGAATAATGGATTCTAAAGGCTATATCTGTTATGAGAAGCTATAATAATGAATGATCTCTTACATATTTTTAAAACGAAACTATGATCTGTTAGTGAATATTACATGAAAGACAAATTCTGATGAAGATGAAGCAGGCAAATGAAAAAACGAAGTCAATTCAGAGCAATCATTGTTATAAACATTGACATCATATTTATTGACATCTCATACTTGTATTCATTAAACAATCAAATCAAAATCAAACATCATCACGTTTTTAACGTGTAACAACAACACACTTCAATTTTCAACATTTGAATAAATGCAAACATTAGCCAGGTGAATTAATTACATTTTACAACTGACCGTTACATACTAATAAAATTACTAAACTGTTTCCCCTAAACAAAGAATCATATACAGGAAGGTTACATAGTTGAAATAGTACTGAAATAACCGGAATAATAATACCTACTAATATAATAATTTAATTATAAAACCGTTGATGAATTTATAGATTAATAAATTCTTGAAAATGACTTTACGACATGTCTAGCAGCTAAAGATACAGGATCAGGTTCATAAAATAAAAATAGTTGGTACAAATTGTGGTAATAGTTGTAAAAGTTTAAAAAAAGGAAAAAAAAGTTACATGTTGTTAACTATATTATACAGTTTATAAATTATTATCCAGTGTTGAATGTAATAATTACTATTATGCGGGAAATAATATTTATACTATGATTATTAAATTATCAAATATTTAAGTAATTTTTAAAAACGAGAAAAAGTCACGTATTCTGTATTCCTACGTTTTACAACAATCATGAACATACATATACAAATACTTACTTATAGAAACTACCTATAAAATACAACATGTTTATAACTTATCTTACGAACTTTATAACGACGATGATGATGAATGATTAAAGTTGATGAATTATTATTTAACAATAGCATCAGTAAACTAATAATATCCTTCCTTTTTAAGATAGCAATCCTTACTTTCTTGTGCCAAACGCAGGAAATTAAAAAAAAAGTTTATGTAATAATGATGAAAACAGAATACTACAATTAAAAAGTAAAAAGTAAAGCCGTACGACTAAAAGTATGAAAGAAATGACAACAATTATGTTCCCATTTTTTAATTTTCATCAACCTCCTGTTGATCCTCGTCACCTTCTGGATCCAAGTCTCCATCATGGACTTGCCGTTTCCGGGTGTAGGCCCGCTTGGAAAACTGAGGTTGCTGGTTATCCTTGTCCGATTCTCCGTGCATCAAAGAGTTCCTGTAAGTGTACAAGGGCTGCCATTGAGCTCCTTGGGAGGATGGCACAGCAGATGCCACGCGATGGTCCAAATACTGCAACACGACACGCTTGTCCTGCTTGAGTAGTTTGTTGGTGAATTCAGCAAGAATTTCCAGGAAGGTGAGATTTGGAGGAGGGCCACTAGGGTCTTCGAGGTTCTCAAGGGGATTCACAGCATACAGGATTCCTTCTCGGTGGAGGGCAGTTATCGCTTCTCGATTTTTTACCGCGTCCAGACCAAAGCTGAGGGCGAATCTTTTGGCTAGGTCTTTCAAGGCGTTGAACTCGTCACATCCTCTATCCACCATCCAACTATTTACTTTAGGGAGCTCTGCAAATACTGAAGTTAAGCTGACAATCATGGTGAGGGCACAGTTGACCTTGTTGATTTCTCGAGCTTTTCCAAGGGTAGCTTTGATGATGTCTCCATAGTCGTTATAATGCTTGACATAGTACTTGAATACATCTGCGGCTGCACTGATAGGCATCACGTTGTAGACGATGAGTTTGCAGAATTGGGCGAGATAATTTCTCATCTTGTGAAGTAGCTCGATTCTTGCGTGCTCGTCCAGGTCGTCATCTCGCATCTCACTGAAGACATTATCCTGCATGAACTCGTTTAGGAGTCGTTGTAAATCTTGATCTGGTTGGTAGACAAGGGTTTCCATCCACTTCTGTGAGTTTAGTTGCTCGCAAAAGATTATCAAACCGTCGCAGATTGATGTGTAAGCTTCCTCTCGGAAAGTATGAGGGGCTTCGTTCTGAGAAACGAGGACTTTCATGGCTGCCATGTAGTCGTTTAGTTTACGGTGAAGTTTTGGGACGTCATCTGTTCCGGATACACCGTGCTCACCCTTTTCTTGGATATTTTTCAGATCCCACAATAGCGCAAAGTAGCAAGCTGAAATTGCAGATCTTACTGATTCGGGAGGGTACGTTCCTGTGTTTTCCACAGTTGTTCTGATTATCCGGAAAAGCTTTCCCCATACTTCCCACTTGTCAAAGCTGTGGCATCCATAAAACACGGCGATTTTCTTCAGCGGTATGTTGATGTTGTGGAGATCATCTTCATCGGCTTCTCCTCCATCCTGCATAACATTAGCTTCATAGTCTTGTATCCCGTCCAAAGATTTGTCCCATAATGACTCCAGAACATTCATCAGAGCCACTTCCGTCCGACTGGACTTTCGAGCATCATCGCAGCAGATGATTTCCAGAGTTTTGGCTGCCGTCTCCAGAACATCCATCTCGATGTGCTGTTCCACAATGTCCTTAATAAGTTCCAACAACTTGTCCAGTGACTTTTCTTGACGGGAGGTAGTGTAAATTTCCAAGTCGAAGTACTGTGGCAAGGAGAGTAGGTTTGCTACTTTATCAGGATCTGCTTTGAAGCGGGTAAGCAGAGCAGGAAGAATGGGGATGAAGTGTTCAGTTAGCCGGTTCTTATCATCGCTGACCTGCTTCAGTTCCTTTGCAGATAAAATCTTTCTTGTCGGACCTCGCCCGATTGGAGGTTCCCCCGTGGCACATTGACGAACAGCGCAGACCATAATTTCAATAAGTGAAGATTCTTGCTTGTCATCAAGTGACTCTTCAGCTGGCCCCGGCTCCTCCAACAGCAGGTCTGTCATACACTCCCAATCTTTCATCATAGGATTTGATTCAATCAGGGAGTCAACCAAGTACGCTCCATGCTCGTGTAACTCCGATTCGATGAAGAATTGAACAAGATCCCTTATCAGAGGTGTGTTGGGGAGTCGCTGCTTTCCTCGAGCAGTTCTTATGTTTTCAACTGCGCCCTCATCAATGACGAAGAGGCGTTCGTTCAGAAATTCTCCAGCGGCCTGAGCCACAGCCCGGTGGGATGAGTACACCAACTCGTAAACCAATTCGCAATCTTTATCCGTAAGAATTTCTCGGTGGTATTTGTGGATCAAAATCACCAACTTGACGGCTTGAACGGCGACATCATACTCCTTGTCAAGAGTCATCGCTACAATGCGGTCTTTAAATTTACTGGTGAATAGCTCCAGTTTCCCTTTTAGTTCTTCGCTTGCGTACAATGGTTGCAGAGCCTGAAGGCATTTTAAACGAACTTCTCCTACCTTGTCATGAAGAGTCCACCCGATGTATTTGAGGTATGAATCATCCAGGAAATTTTGATGAAACTTCTTCATCCAGACACCAATTTCTGCCATGCAAATTGCTCGGATTTCGGGAAGGGTATCCCTATATCTGTGGACAAACACTGACTTGAACATGTAGGTCAGCATATTCTTGATTTCATCCATGTTTTCTTCAAGCTCCTGTCTTTTCGCCATTAAAGTCTCCAATCGTTCAGCTGCACGCTTCCCGGATGTCTTCTGTCTTTCAGAGTCGTACTGGCGCTGAGTGTTGTCCAAGTTGATTGATACCGTCAAAGCAACGTCCACCAAAGCTGTCATGAGTTTCATTGCAGCAAGTGTTGCAGTATGCCGGAAGGCTCGTACTTGAGAATCCGACAACCCAGTAAGGAGGGAGATGACGTTGTCCATAAGATACTGATCATAGATGATGCTGTACTGACACTGCTTCACAAGAGTTTGGACAAAATCGCAGTAGTTTGATTTAAATTTCTTCCACTGCTGCCCAGACATTACTAGTGGGTATTCACCACTCTCTTCGTCAAATTCCTCAGTCATTTTCCTAATAATTTGGGGTTGCTCCATGCTGGCCATGGACGGCGTAATTTTGCCCTTGCATCCAGAAGCGCTGATGAAAAATTGATTCAAGCGAAGTAATGCTGAATCCCGGTTCGATTTGTAATCTTCAATCCAATCATCAACCAACTGCTGCAAAGAACACTTCCCTTGGAGAATCGCACTGTATAAGCTGTCATCATCGTCGTCAGTAAGCAAGGGAGCTTGATCAACTACTGGAGGAGGTGGTTGTCTCTTCGCTGCTCCCCCTCGTCGTGTCCGTTTAGTGGGAGTAGTGCCTTCTTCTACTGAAGCAGGTGGAGACGCTGGTTCCTGAACTGCTGCGGCTGCCGCTGCAGCGGCTTGACGTTTGGATTTTCGAGGTGTTGTTGAACCAGTTGTAGTGGCTGCTGCGGCAGCTGCAGCCCGTCGACGGGTAGTAGGGACGGCTGGAACAGTTTCTGATATTTCGGCTGCACTAAATGTCATGCTTGTGTGATAAGATGGATCCATCGTATGATGACTCTCCCCGGCTTCTTCGTAACTTTCTCCAAACAGATCCGAGTCATTAAACATCATGCCGCCGCCGTGCTCGCCACTGTGCATTGCAGGAGTTTCTGGAGCAGCAGGGGATGCCATTGGGTTGTCAAATTCCGGCGGAGGGTCATCCATCCGGATTCTCTTGCCACCTCGTCTTAGCATCATCTTGAAATTTAGTATGAAGAGCCTGGGATTGGTAGTTTATCTGAAAGTATTAAAAGGACGAAAATTAACACTTTTCCATAAAATCGCATAATCCTCCATTTTTTATGTAGTTCATAGATCTTAACTGAAAAATAATCGTTGATATGCAGAAAACTATCAAATCATACCTAGGAGTTGATGAAATCGGTTTCCGCTAGCGTATTCAGTAACAAGTATCCTCTGACATAACAAGTGGAACAACTTTCAGAGCTGATAGGAAAACAAGTAAATATATATTTTCATTATTGATTATAAGAACGAAGAAAATGAAAACGCAACTAAACAATTAATAATACCTAATAAAAATTCTAATGTAGTTATGTTATAAATTGTTCCACTGTCCTACCACCTACAACCTACCAGTCCCAAGTTTTGCTCAGCGCTCAGCGTTAACTTTTCTTATTCATAAATCTCTGATTTGATTTTTTACAAGCCGACGACGAAGTGGAGTCATCGACAATTTGACAATCACTTCCAACTTCATTCAATTTGAGACTTCTTCCTGTATGTATAGCTTTTCCAACCTAAACTGTAAACTAAACGTCAAATCAAATGACCATATTCAATATTGACTCTATTGACCAATGACTCGATTCTCTGGATTAAAAAACCGAAACCAAGCAAATTATTAATTACCGGTAAAGTTATAACTGTTGAATGTCCGTAGGTATCGATTCACTTTTTAACGATGGATGGATGAGTTCCAGAGGATGGATGATGGATGCTGAGGAGAGGATCCGATCCGCTAATTAATATTTACTCTTTCCTTTACTTTGTCCAGAATCCCCATTTGACTGATGGGTCTTCCTTCCTTCGCCGCTATATGCACTTATATTCTATTTAGTTAATTTGAAAACTTTCTTTTCTACTAAAAATAACTGCAATATACTCGGAATTTCCGTTGTGTTTCCGTTTCCACAAAGAAATAACTGGCTGGAAACTCCAATTACAATTTAACCCACCCAATGCAATGCAATGTCAACACCAAAGACCAAGACCAAACACCATCATCATTTTCCTGTTTCTTTCCCTCCGATGTCCGACAATAGGGATGTAAGTAAAATGGATAGGGTAGCAAGCAGTATTCATATCCATATCAATCTCAAATGTATGCTTTACACTCACAACACAAGGAAATGCTCATGCTCGGCAGATTCCTTGGGCAGATGCAGAAAATGAAAATTCTACGGGACAGAACACGTCAAGAACAGGGAAGAATAGGATTGAATTGAGTTTAGTTAGCTGAATCAAATCCATTCCTGTTTACGTGTTCTATATGCAAATTTAGAATATATAACATGTATTGGTGTTTTGTTTCTTTGCAGGCAGATGCAGCTTTTTCGAGATGATATAAATGATGTGATGAATATGCTGCTGTGTTGGTGGTGAATTGTTTGCCTTTGCATTTTGTTTGCTTTTTGCTTATTATGGGTTTCGAATTTCGAAGATAGTTTTGGGTAAGTTGCTTACAAAACGCACGGTTCTTATTTTTATTACGCAAAACAGGAGAAATCAATCTGCATCAGCACAGCAGGATTCAAAGATGAGAGAACATCACTGATTTGTGATTGTGTGATTCAGGAAAAAGGGTGTTTTGTAGATAAAGAAAATTATACATCAATACGTCGTCATACACAAGTTTGATCGGGAAAGAAACAGGACGTGGTCGATTCGAATCATTGATAGAGGAGAAAATCTAATTGCTTTGAAATTAGTGCGTGCAATAAGAAAGTAATAGTTAGTTAAAGTGTCCCGTCTCCACTGTCGTTTTCTCCAGTCTCAAGTCACAAGTGACAGGCTATAGCTGTAGCTGCGAACACCTGCGGAGTTGATCTAAAAGTCGAAAAACAGCAGATGATTTTTTGATAAGGAAGGCAAGAAGGGAATTTCTCCTCTGATTTGAAAATTTGAGGTAATGAAAGTCAAGATGCAATTTTGGTTTTCGATCCGGAAAAGGGGGTTTCGGGATATGATGCACATTAAATAGAGTTATCGGTGGGATGCGGTGTAATTATAAATGAATGTGGGATTATTTATAATCCTAATTTTGATTATTTATTTCTTAAATTATATGCGCAGTGCAGGTGGAGCATATTTAATTTTCCAGCAAAATGTCTGCCAACGACGATGAAGATCTTACCATCCCCCGAGCTGCGATGAACAAAATGATTAAGGAGATACTACCGAGTATAAGAGTGGCTAATGATTCCAGAGAGCTGATTTTGAATTGTTGTACGGAATTCATCCATCTAATATCATCGGAAGCTAATGAAATATGTAATCAACAGACGAAGAAAACTATATCACCGGAACATGTTTTACAAGGTTGGTTATCATCATCATAAATAATAAATAATGATAAGGTGGTGTTAAATTTGAATACCTAGAAGTAAGAATACTTATTTATTTAAATTAGGCTGGCTGAATTTATTAATAGCTTGAACATTTGTTAATTTTTGCAGCGTTAGATAAGCTAGGATTTGGAGACTTCAGACAAGCCGCCCAGGAGGTTATGGAAGACTGTAAACAAGTAGCTGCGAA
Source organism: Lepidocyrtus violaceus (assembly GCA_034696905.1). Classification (NCBI taxonomy): domain Eukaryota; kingdom Metazoa; phylum Arthropoda; class Collembola; order Entomobryomorpha; family Entomobryidae; genus Lepidocyrtus; species Lepidocyrtus violaceus. The sequence goes on along the minus strand of JAQGAI010000342.1, from coordinate 188 downwards.
ACGACGTCGTCAATCCACCCGTTTAGAACATTTAGGCATACCGGAAGAGGAGTTACTTCGCCAACAGCAAGAACTATTCGCAAAGGCAAGGGAAGAACAAGCACAGCAGGAGCAAGCCCAGTGGCAGATGATGCAACAGCAGCAATTTGCAGCCCAATTAGCCCAAGCCCAGCAAGCACCTGGGGGAC
>JAQGAI010000341.1:0-21975 GCA_034696905.1 Lepidocyrtus violaceus | reverse complement strand
AAAATTAACTATTTTATATTATAACCGTCTTCTACGCTGCAAGATATATTAATAGTGTTTTTGGCTGTTTATTACTTTAGTCACATCGGTCAGAGTCTACATTGTCCAAATGCAATCTCCCAAATGCTAAAGAACACACTGGCCTATACTGCCTGCTGCCATGTTATTGCACATTGCCCTCATCTCATCCCATGCAACTTTGCATCACATCACATGTCAGCATTTTTTACCTTGTAAATTCACTTGACTATTACAAGCAGTTTATCAATGATTTTATGCTTGTCTGTGAGGGCTCAACTTATTTCACTTACTTCCATATAGGGATGAGGAACTAGACCAAGTAAGGTAGTCCTTTTTTAGCCTTGACGAAAAAAAATATACAAGCTCTCAAAAGGTTTAAAATAGGCTATCCATCATCCGTCATCAGAGAAGTTGAAATTACAACAACAAATTCTCAAACATCTTCATTCAGTGTCGCATGGCATGTCGCACGATGTCCCTATCTCAAATATAACAACAACAAAATTAAGAATTGTCTTTAGCTAGAATTGAGTGATTGTTCTACTCTCTCAACTGAATCAAAAAGGAAGATGATTTCTAGCCTTCTTGTTACTTTTTTTGTTTTATGTCCATGTCCACACTTGCGCCACGTCGGTTTAATTGAGTTATCTGAGCACTTTATGAAAAATGAATGAAAAGAGGACATAAAAAATAACGAACTTTGTCCCATGAAAAAAACTGCATTGTTTAAATTAATCATGAACCATGTACGAATATGTCATTGTAGTATATCTACATATTTATATGTATATCTATCTATATGTAAATCCCAGACCGAAATAGACTCGAATGTGTGTGAATGACTTTATATCTGTAAAAATGTGAACTTTTATCATCCTCCAGTAGTAAATCCTTTTGAGGTTTTATGATTTTGTTCCAAAAACATGCCATTTTTTCTCCCATTCCATAATCCATATCCCTTTTCCTTTGGTTGCATCACCATCACCATCAACCCTATTTTGTCTTCTTTTTTTATGGTATTATGTAACCCACGCGCATATATTTGGGATACTATTACTCGAAAAGTTGCGTGAGAACATCCTCATTCGTCGTGGTTTGATTTCCGATAAATGAGTTCTCAACTGTCTCTCTCGTCGTCGTCCTGTATATAAAACGATGATCCTTCATCGTTTGTCAGCTACCTATATAACTAATTTAGTTATGGACTATAAAAAAGAAGCTTCATTCCATGCAAAAATATACAGGATGGAGGACAGCACAAAACCCAAACGAAACTAAAAAACGGTCGTAAAATCTTTTTTATCCTTTTTTGTCTTCGGTCCACTGTGTTTTATGAACAAACTGACCTATAATACTTTCGCTGGATTGATGTCACTCATTATATGCAAGGGAAGTGAACTAAACTGAAGCTTTAGCGTTATGTTGATCAAAGAAGGGCTGTCATTTTACGGACCTTATTTTTGACTTACTTAAATCATATCTGAAACCCTGTTCGATTTTAATGAGCTGAAGCAACGAGATAGTAAATAGCAACAGGCCCACGTCTGAGCATTGGAGACTCAAATAGGTAGGTTCCTATTTCTTACGAAAAGTTATCATTATGTAACGGCCATTCAATGGTATTAGAATGTATCTATGCATTGTATGCAAGTAATGTAACATCATCGTAATTTATTACAGCCATTAACAATGTCTCGTGTCGTGTCATCAAATAAGAGCTGTATTAGGGTATGTGTATGGAAGTCAATGAACTTCCAGTGTGTTGCTGGTTACATGTTCGATTTATCTTCCTGACCTACTAATCAACACATTTTGGACGAAGAGAAGGTGAAAAACATTGAATCGTCGAACGCCCAATGCAAACATTCACGTAACCTACATTACATGCAACCTACCAATAAAGATTTTCGAACCGATGAGGTAAATATCATTGTGGATTTCAAGAATTCTTGCAAATGTTTGCATTGGTATCGAATTTTCTTCGAGGAAATTATAAATCATCAACTGTATGTTTTACAATCACGAAGAAGGATTCATAGTTTCATCACATCATTTTTTCGTATTTTCTCTAAAACCATTAAAATTCATTTTGCTCACACGCTATTCCCCGGTCTGAGAAAAACAATTCGGAGAGAATGAGAAACGGAAACTACGATGTTATGTAACAAAAGTACATATAAAACAAATATACTTGTCATGACTCATTCATGTCACAACTTACACGGATTGGAGTTTTCCTACAAACATTAAACTAAATGTACTTATCACCCCATAAATCCTTTTAAAATGTTGGAAAAACGGAAAGAAACACAGTAGAGTACAGGCGTTGAAAGCAAGTTTTGAAAATGTATTGGACATATTTCAGTTTACTATCTGGCGTATTTAATGTACTACTACAGTAGGCATATACGAAAACCGCATGTAAGGATGTGGCCTTCCCCTCTTCCTATATAATCTTTAAATGTTCCATGTGAGCATCGACAGATTGAATTTGATATAATGAGCCAAAGCTGTCAAAAATATAGGGCGCTGCAAATAACTCAATTACAGGAAGTTTAGATGACATATCTTCGGACTTAAATTAAAACTTGGCTGACAAGGCCCATATATTACACTGTAATGATCTCCGCGATTTATTTATTAATTGGGTTATAATGCCTTTATAATAACAAGTCGCATGTTGGATCAAGGAGGATCAAGTCCCATAATATTTCTTCATGTTGTCTACCAAACGAACGGCAAAGCCACCACCATCAGCTCATTTGTCACTCTTCATTATAGAAAGGATCTCTTTTCCCATTTCATGAACCTATTGGACTTTTGGCTGTACACACGCTATACGCGCTTGGGATGTGATAAAATGTAATTTTTCATAGATCACATTACCACGCTCACGTGTTAAACATTGTTTATGACTACTTTATTACTTCGCACTCCTGTCAATGGCAGAGTAATGTGGTCGCTGTTCTTTCAACCATAGTTCAGGACAATAAACGAACTTGTCTTCTAACAATGCCGCAGCCCAAACTTGTAAATGTAAATCAGTCAATACATTTGCATTTTCAGCTAGTCATTTTCGTCGACAAACGTGTTAAATGTGCCATGTACCTTCCTTCATCAATACATTCTAGCTCCTCTAATTTAAAAAAAAATCCTCAGCATATAACATCATATCATCATAGCGTATCATAACCCTATCAATATCACATTATTATTCAGCTCTATACAACTTTATCGATAAAAATACCTACCTACGAAATATCTCCCTCTTCAATAAAGATCATTGATCTAATGATCAACTGATCATTAAATGGATATCATTGATATTGCTCATTACTCGCGAGAAACGATAGTCGAGATTGAACTGATAACTAAACTACTATATTGTATCTTAATGAATCAGGAGGAGTTGACGCTAATGCTGATTAACACTCTATATTGAATTAATGAGAGATGGATTGTTTCTCCATATCCAGTTTTTCATTATTATGATTTGTAGTGAAGAATTAATTCCCTCGTAGCTATTTTTGGTATATGATTCGGAACAAAAATAGAAATTCGTATTTTTCTCTCTCGAAATTTGGGCAGGACCCAGAGCTAATGACCTAATTCATAAAATACCTAATAATAATTATGGATATTAGGCATTATACCGGAGTGTCAAATTGTTAGCGAGTATTTCCTCTGTACTAAACTAGGCTTGATAGAACATGTTGGCCGGTAGTAATGACGCAAGACCCTGTTCAGCAGAAAGTTTACGACCTGTCCTCTTCCACATACAGATTCTCAGCATGCCCCAATTACATAATGTATGAACCATGTGAATAAAAAACCACAAAAAAACTCTCCTCTTTCTCTTACCTTTTTACATCTTGCCAGTGCGACAATAGTGATGAGATTGCCTGGAACACCCAAAACGATAAATATCACGCAGAACACAGCAGCCAACTGTGTTAGTAGGTAATCATAGCCCGTAAATAAATCATCTGCGGCTAGATTGAAGCCCCCACTCCCGGACAAATCCGTAGGGGGAGTACTACCATTGTTATAGGGGAACTCTGATGATTCCATACTGATGAAACCCGTCGCTGTTGTTGTCACCATTCCACTTCCTGGAAAGCCAAATCCATCGACGGTACTGTCACCACTTACACTTGAACCAAAACCAACACGATTGGAGGAACGTTCCAAATTGGATGAACCAGTTAAAGTTGCCGTCATGACGGAGCGGAGGAATTTTTTTCACAGTTTGGTGGGCTCGATTTGATGATACGCTATAATTATCACGTTCTGTGGTGGCATACTTGCGAGACTTTTTTTTCTGACATGGATTTAGTGCACTGAATCTGTTCACAAGTAGGTAGGTAGAGAGTAGGTCAATTGGAATTGTTGTCGGAATCAATGCATGGAAGATGCGGGACTTTTTTTCGTGAAAAAATTACGCTAACTACTTTTTTCACTTTCACTATCATTGAATGCCGATGATGATGTTGTTGTTGATGATGATGCCGTTTTCCCAGGGGAGATGAGTAACTTTTTTTCCGAAGTCATTACCGATCAGCAATCTCCTTCAGCAAAAATGAGTCTCGGAACGTTGTGTGGAGTAAAAAAAAGTTTTTTTTTCTGTCCTGCTCCAACTTCCCCACTTTCCATGCTATAAAAAAAGGAAAAGAGTAATTTTTTGACGGCTTAAGTGGAAACAATTTTTTTGAAGTAAAAATATGCTCTCATCTATGTTTTAGGCCAATCAGAAAGATGTAAATCTTGATTCCTTTGAAGAGCAAATCAACAAGAAAAAAAAGTGGTCCAACTCATAAACAGCCCACGCAGGTGATGTTTGTCTAATGTTTTATGCTAAGTTGGTGGAGAAGATGACATGATGTGATGATGCTGTTGATAGTGAGTTCACTAAGCACACAAGCTTACTTTCTTGATCTCCCCTTTCATTTCAACAACTTATCAAACTCAACTCATCTCATGATTTTCTTCATGCAACGAGCACATTTTTAAAACTGCATACGATATCTAGCATACCGAAATAAATGTAACAAAAATTGGTCAAGTTTAAACTAAAAAGATATTGATCAATCAACAAAGCCGATTGAGAATACACGTTTACACGTATGTTGCAATAATTATTAGTGACCTCAAGAGAGAAAAACGCTAAAATTTAATTGCCAACTTGTGAAACTAATTTATCTTCAAGATCATTTCCAATATGGGATGCACCTGCTCCAAACCAAAAGGAAAATGGACCAGGGCAATTACTCAGGTAGAGAGAAAGATCGGCACTGGACTAGCTTACGTATTTGCTTTAGTTTATTTTCAAAACTGCCCTTCTTTATGAGGCATGTAAGGAAATAAGAAATAATATGTTGAGATGCCACTTGCACAGCCACATTAATATGTCAGAGAGACTCTACTTCGTTGTTGATTAGTTCAGAGGAGTGGAAATACTTTTCCCATGCCATGGACACACATGGAATACCCCACCCAAGTCGTTCTTTTTTTTTTGTCCAATTCCAATACACTTGGATTGGTCTTCCTTTCAAAATATTTTCATTCCTTCACCAATAAAAGCACATGTGTATTACCTTCCCAAAATCATGAAGTGAGGAATAACGGACGCTCTGGATGTTTTCATAAGTAAAGTGGGGGGAATGGGAAATGCTATTACGCTATTGTACACGGGGACTACTGCACGCAAAAACCAATCTACTCTTACAAAAGTTCAGCTCTTCACGCATAAAGCACACATTCACAAAAGACGTTTTCATTTCATTTTCACTATTCCAAGAAGCTACATAGCGTAATAATAAAGATATGATATAACTTTACACAAAAAAATTCTCTCTGATGCCTCTTTGTTCAGTTCACATATCCTCGTTCCTCATGTTTTGTTACATAATATGAGGATGACAAGAATGGCAGGTTCCCATTTTTGGAAGGGGGAGGAAACTTTTTTAATATCAAAAAAGTTTTTTTTTTGGAAAAAAAGCATTTAATTCCCTGACGGAATTTTTGTTGAGGTCAGGTAAGTACAATCTCCTCTGATGAAATATAGTACGATCATGGAAATGAAATGCACGCACTTCAAACAAGTTGAGAAGAAGATGGCTCCTCTTTGGAACTGCAACTGTCAGTTGGTGTCAAGTGAAGCGAAAACTTTTTTTCTTTCGAAATCCCGAAAAGAAGTTACTCCCATGAGGGAAAATGGAAGAAGAAGTTTTCTTGTCAGTATAAGATGCTTTTTTTTCAAAAATAGAGTGAGTGAGTGCATGCACTGCTAATGGAGGAGGTCTGAATAAGTAGTCGAAAAGTGAAGCAAAAGGATGATGATGGTGATGGGATGGGATACTTTTTTTTCTTTGACTTTACGCTTCACTTCGATTCGTCAGAGATGTCACATAGTCACCCACCAGACAGACAACTAAAGGATTTCAGTTGAAAAAGTAAATGAGTTGACAACAGTGCACTTAAGTTCTGTAGTGTACTAGTATAGTGCGGTGTATGCTCCCTGTTCAGTGCTCAATATGCGTGGTTTGCTTGGCTGGTAAGACTAGTAGCACACATATATCGCCTCTTTGACTATTTTTTTAGACTGACTGGCTAAAAGAGTGACAGTGTCATTCAGTTGAAAAGTAAAGTACGTAATTGTAGAGGCAAGTCAAGTCAAGACGAAGGAATAAAGCCCTGTATAAAGACATGACATGAGTAAGATGAGACTGTTTTCTTTCTTCCGTGCATAAGCCTCTTCAGTTACGTTACGATTTTCAGAGACGGGAAAACATTTATTTTTGTAAGATATGGATATTCAATAGCTATTGACTGGGTGCACGCAATAATATAACTTTCCTATGTGATATATGCTCCTATAATTGACTTCTGTCTGCGTAGCCAATTTAAACTAAATTACAGCCTCTCAGCCTCCCTAAACTTCTTTAAAGAAGAATTGGAACTCATTTGGAAAATGGTTAGTTCATCAACGTCACTGCACCAAAATATCCGAAAATTCATACTTTCAGCTCATCGTCAGAGATTCTCAGGCTAAATGCAAAACTCGCGTCAGATCTTAAGCTCGTCAGATCTTAAGCTCGTCAGATCTTAAGCTAATTAGCTGATTAACGTACATATTCTTGAAGCTGTATCTCTTCTACAGATTCAAACAAGCATATAAATAGGTATGGCTAGCGGTGTGGTAACTAAAGAGTGACCACTTCCTCTCCAATTTCCGTGGCTCTGCCAAGATGAGATGTCTTTTGTTTATGATCATGATCATCTTTAAGTTTACGAATTATGAAATCTTGGACATAGTGAACGCTTCAAAATATGTACGAATAAAACAATAATATGTATAATCAATTTTAAGAAGCAATATATCACATGAAACGAGTTACTTTTTTCTTTGCTTTGGCCTGCCTCTTGGCATGCTGTAAAGTCACGTCTGCTCGCTAAGAATGGGCTTGCCTTTTGCCTTGTTGAATTTTTTAATGGATAACAAAAATATTCTTTTCATTTCAATTCAATCCTTTTTTATAAGCCATAGCCAAAAAGTCTCTTCCATAACGAGATTGATGCTTGACTAGCTTGACTGACACTGACGTTTGGTCTGTTCTTTGGAATTGGAAAAGATTTTCATGCATGTAGGTTTGTAATTGTAATCGCATGTGCGTCAGTGCGTCCATAATATTGTATTCCATTTAAAATCGGTGGAGTTATAAAGTTACTTATTGTAATGAAATGTTTCATCTCGATCCCCTCTCGATTATTAGAAGACTAACGCCAATGTCGATGTTGTTAGTTGTGACATTTGATATGATTCCTTTCATCCCTCACTCGATGCAAAATGGAAAGATGATGATATTGTGTGGTATGATATGATGTTTGCATGACTATATTTTTTTATGTAAGTTGTATAACCAAAGCGTACATCGTATCATGGTCTCCTTCCAATCTTCTTCGTCAATTCTTGAACACGACGGATTAACTTCGTCATTAAGTCATTTACACAATGATATGAGCCCATTGTGATGTGATGTGATGCCGAAAGTCGAGCCAAATCTGTTGATGAAAATATTTGATTCTGGGAAGCAAGGCATCAAAAAAATCTTCATGGTTATGCATGTGGCATTTTCCTCTTATTAGGAATCTGCCAATTTAGCTTTTCAACTTTTCATTGATCGAAACGAAAATGTATATTTCATCTTGATAGTTTTCTTTTCTAAATTGCGCTATAAACAAAAGTAAACACCCATGAATTTAGCCGTTATAACTTCGATTTAAAAAGTGTAGTTATAACCATTTTTTCCACTTGTGTTGCAAGCTGCAATGCAAGTTAATAAAAACATAACAATAATGATTATTGATGCGATATACGTACTCGTCATTATAAATGTGAGCTCCCTCAGCAGAGTATATTTATGGATCAAATCAACTCACGATAATGAATGAGAAGAGGAAACAATGGGGCATGAGGTTGAGGACAATTAAATTTACTGGTTTATTATACTACGCAGCAGTTAGCCAGTCAGCCAAAGCAATATACTCGTAATTTAATAATAATAATGAGCTGATTTTATTATAATTTTATTTGGTCTGCTGGGTTATCAAATCAACATAAAACACATAGCCACAAACACATACTGATAATGAGATGATAATACAAGTTCCTCCACTGACTATAATGTATGTTGCTGGTGCACACACCTACCATTCAACTCGACTCTTATAGAGCAGAGAAGTACTGTACAGATTCACCTGTAAAAATTCCTCCTTCCACTTATCAACACCTTTATGGCAGATTTGCAACATTGAAACATGAAAGTTATATCCTGTCAAAGTGCTGCATTAATTGCTTCTCCATTTTAATGCAGCCCATTACTTATATTAGTTATCCTTCCCAGTCATCTACATCTCTATACAATGATATGACACGATCCCCAATTTACGAGGAGTAAAAACAGTCGCAAGAATTTTTATAGAGGGATAGTTTTTTTTTGTCAACCTCGTACATTTTATTTTTGTTTGCATAAAGTTAATTTAATATTTTTTGACTTGGTCGGGTCTCCCATTTTTTCTGATGTGAGTTGAGAATGAAGTTAAATGTAATACAATGCAAGGCTCGTTATTTTTTTCAATAGTTTTTTTTTCATACTTTTTGACTACAACGAGAACAACAAGCTTGCTTGTAAGGAGGAGAGGAGGTAAATGTAATGTAAGTAAAATAACGTTACATTTTCATTGAAATCATAGAATGGGGGGAAAACAGCAGGAGCATAACAGCAGCTTCTTACGACTCGTTTGATGGCAATATAAATTTGTCGCCTTTATTGCTGTAAATGTCTCCTTGATTGGTTTAATGGCTCAATGAATGTGGAGTTGTTGCTTGTAAAAACTTTTTTTTCTCGAGAGAGAAGAGTGGTGGTCAGGTGTGCTCAATTAATGAATGAAAATTTCTTGTTTACGAATTTTACCAGAGTACAAAATTGAACTGAAGCAAAAAAATCTCTGCTAAATATGCATTGAATCTATTGTAATGCAAATAAATGTATTGGGTATTTATAAGCATAATTATTTTTTCATATAGGAATGGGATCGCCTGCTGTTACAATACTCTTTTAAATGTCGTTGGTTTTGAAAATGTTGAGATGGAAGAGATGCATTGTCATTGACGTAGTTCAGCTCAGGTAAATATTCTCATTTTTGAGACCTCCTGAGAAGCAACTACTGCGCTATATCGATAAAAGGGAGTGTGTATAGAATATTTCTCTAAAGTTGTGATTAAAATATGAGAGACTATTAAAATGAAATGAGGTGGAGTCTCACAATGCCCCGGAATACGTAAGAATTCACAAGTTGCTCGTCGTCAATCATCACGTCCACTTTTCCACATTCCACAAAACTGCATGAAACATGAAGCAGAAATTATGCGAGCATTTGTCAAAAATATTTAATGTAATTTAAAACGAGAATGATGGTGGCTAGATTAGAGGAGCGCCCGGTTTGTTTATGATTTTCCCGTTGGATTGGTATATTATATTCAAAAAAGTGAATTTTGTAGTCTTACGGAAAAAGAAATAAAATTTTCCACGAGTAACTGAATATCATACGCGACATACATCACGTGCGTTTTGCTGATACTGATCACGATTCTAAAATTATGGTATTTAATATTATTGTTATAAAAGAGTAAACTCACTTACCAATTTTCAAGATGAAACCCACAAGTTGTTGAAGTACTTTTTTTAGGTCTGTCTGTCTGTTAGTTTATTGCATAAACAATGTGCTCTCTGTTGAATGAGAGTAAACAGTAAATGATTTCCTCTGTTCAGTTGGTTCTGAAGATGTTATGTCTGAAAGTTGCTCTTGTTAATTCTATTTCTCTCCAAAGATTTCACCTGTTCGATAGTTTTGGAATGCATAAAATACATTTAGTCTAGTCCGTGCCAGTACTTTATGGGAAAATAGATCTTAAATCTTTAATGTACATAGGCAATTGACGACATCCACTTCGCAATAAACGCCATCCCATTATATATCTTTTCATGCAAAACGAGACACTTGTTGACTACCTGGAACCTGCGGAATGGAAAGGTGAAATGAATATTTGTTCAGATATTACACTTAAGTTTTGACATTTTATGGAAATAAATGTTCCTCTTAAAATAAATCTACCAAAAAAAAAATTCGACAAAATGCTCCTCAGAGGCAACTTAAAAAAACATAACTAAACTGATTTGAATTTTGTTGACCACAAAAAAAAATGAGTATGAGTAGTCTTAAACTTTTGTACTTTCTTTCTGCCTGTTTTTAACATGAAAGCGGGATGAACAAATCCAGTTTTAGTTTGCTAACCACAGTGCATGATAATACCGCTACCGCAATTAATACAAATTCAAAAGTTAAAATTGCTTTGTTTTTTCTTTTGCTTCGATAATGATGATGCTAAATACGACCGGAACAAAGTACAAAACACGCAAAAGCCAATGATCACGGACAAGTAGCCCATAAACCCCAACTTTGTGGTGAGAAAAATCCAGACTAGGGTTTCAACTTTCAGATTAGATTTTTGGAATCATTGGATGGAAATGGAATGCAAATTACAAAGCACTAAAAAACTTTAACCACAATTTCATTTTTATTTTCTGGCTTTATCTGCTCTCCTGCTGCTCTGAACCTAGAAGTTTCGCTTTTCCCATGAATGTTGGGTTAAAACTAACTAAACCAACTCGCTTACTTAATTTCATTCTAACTTTCCAGTAACAATCGAATTTACATATATCAAAAGGACCTTTTCATGTTTCAAAATTTAATGTTGGTAATTTTAAAAAAAATAGAGAGATTAGATTAACATTCTGACTAAAACATGATATGATAAGCCTGGAACGGAACTCGAAAGGACAAATCTAGAGTTTAAAAAATTGACTGAACAAAATATAAAATCCGTCTCAAATAGTACTAGACCTGTCTCACATACCCAAAAAGTTTGTTGCTTGCAGGGAAGCCAGCAAAAAGTTTCCCAGACTGCGTTCAGCAGCGTTCCAGTCCATGGAAGTTTCACTAAATCGGGAAATGAACTAGGCAAACTACCTCAACGGGACGCTCAAGAGAAACTGTTGTTCTGGGAGAGTAAGTACCCAAGATAAAGTCGGATGCTGTCTAATGCCCTCCTCAGACTCCTTTCTCGCTTTATATAGTGAAGCTGTTGATAAAGAAAGTATGAATTGGAGGTTTGGAATAGGGCAAGGAAAACGAGTTTGTTTTTGCTTGTTTGTGCACGTTGATTTTGCAACGTAGTTTACATTTAAAAATGGTAATGCTTTTTGGAGAAAAACAATGTACGAGCAAAAGAGAACAAAGCTTTGTCCATTCATATTCCTAATCTCCACTTTTTATGAATCCATGCTATGGTGGTTTTTTCTTCACTTCTACAAATTACGTAATGGCTAAGCTGTCTCCAAATTAAATTTTAAATGCGTTGTACAAGTAAGGTAGTAAAGTTGATGGAAGCAGTAAATGTAATTTTACTATTAATGTACTAATGAGCCTCCTTTTACCTTAATGTGCCTTTGAAATCAACGTATTACAAAATTAGTTTGATTAGTTTGATCATTTATTATCACAGTATTGAGGATTGCAGTGCATTCCTACGTAAATAATTCATAGCATTATGACGAATTGACAAAATATCCTGACGGTTCAAGTTATTGATATCATATATATATATATCTATGTGCATATATATTTGTTCATTCAAGCGTACTGTCAAAATAACATGTGTATCGAAAAATCGGTGTATCTGTACCCGAAACAAAAATATACGTAGAATAGTTTTAACTATCATGCACTATCACATTAACATAAACAATGCTAGTATTTAACACATAATAATAATAATTAAAAATAAGTAGTTTTAACTCTGGTGGAGTTCAGTACTTTACGTAAAGATAAATGTGGATAACATTCGGTGGTAACTATCAAAATTCAGTTGATTCGAGTTTATTAAAATATACAAATTATTACTGGTTATATTCATTATCTAAATTTAATAGTATTAAAGGTTTAAAAGGGAGGCAACTACAATTGTCTTGGCTTTATTAAAGCACTAAGACACCATTTTAATCGTCATTGTTAGAATTTGGATTTTCCTTCTGCGAATGTCGTAATTCTTCATACAGGACCTTCGCATAGTTGACTTGTTGAACAACCCTTTTGGCAAGCTGTTCGTTCTCACAGACAACTTGCGGCCTGCAATATGGGCCACCGGCTTGAGCATCCCGTACTTGACTGATAAACTCGATATAAGGATTGTTCTCGTAACCCCTCTCGTTTAACTCCGCTACCCGGCACTCCATCAGATCACTGCAATTTAAAGTTTAAGGGGTCAATACATACATTCTGCAGATAACAAATCATTTTCAACACTTAAGAGTGAAATATTTACAGCAACCCACCTTAACGGAATTTTCAGCAGTTGGGTGTAACTTTTGCCTGGTTTGAATACTGTAATAGCCTCGGACGCAATCATAATTCGGAAATCTTGCTTTAGCGTCTCGTATCCAATGAATAACTCTTTGTAGTTTCTGTCATTTATATCATACAGGAGTTCCTGACCCCTCGCAGATATCTCCGAGTATTGGGGGAGTAATCCACCATTTCCTATAACAACTCGTGTTGGTCTAGCCCTTGAAGGCATCATTCTGGAAGATGTTTGAGATGAATCTCGTATAGCAGAAGCTGCGCCAGATGCTAGATCCAAGATACCCACGGCTGGTTTTGTCACTGTTCCAACCAAACCCTTTCCGATTCCAGTGAACAGACCCTGGAACAATGAGAAAATCAGTAAGTTTCACTTAAATATAGCGGTAAGAAGGTCGGAGGTACTTCTCAATCAAGAACTGCATTTTAATTACCGTCACTCCATCATTGGCCATTCCTTCGTAAGACTGTGTTGCAAGCGACGTGATCCCACCAATAAATCCATGGCCAAATCCCTTCAAACCTGCATACAAATGTTCGGAAGAGTTTCCTGAATGCTCCTCCTTAATTCTCCGCCGTTCCTCTTCGTGTTTGTCATCTAAAATCGTACGGCCACCCAAAACTTCGCCAAGTGATCCTGTGACTTTAGCTGCAGAGTTGGAAATCCCATGAGTTACGTTTTTCATTAACGACATCACCTGAGAATAGAAGCAGAAAATTAGTTTCAATATCTCTGGCGGCAAATAGTCATACACCTATACACCTATATTCGCTTATGTAGTCTAAAACACGATTGAATATAAATATAATGATGGTTTTCGTACCGATCCTTCATAGATTAATCCAGAGACGCCAACTGATACGTCATTTACAAAGCCTAACGGATTTCCCAAGAAATCCGTCGATCCTAATATTACAGCTGCCTGTGACATTAACTCATCCTTATAATGTTTTACTACCATAGCCAGTAAAAAGTCAAACGTTTCGAATGGGTGATATTTAATAAACGTGTCTAAATCTACTATTGCATCTTCAAATCGTATTAATGTCAACCCCAGTCGGCGCTTCACGATGGCGAGATCCGGTGGAAGTTTAGAGGATGTCAGCACACTCAATCGAACCTATACAACAAAATTACACAAAAATGATGAGTACTATAATCTAAATACAATGAGTATACTATAATACTATAATCTAAAATGATGAGTACAATTGCAAATACAATTACATTTTCATATTGCTCTTAAAATTCGTACCTGATTTAATAAAATTTTGAGCATTCCGAAGTAGAACCTTTTGGAAGTTAATGAGGTTGTATTGGTAAATGCCTTCTGCACTTCAAAGTCGGATTCCACAAGTCCGTCAAATGACTGAATGTTTTGCCCAACGCCCATCCAATTGCAAAATTTAAGCAATAATCTTTCTTCTAGCACAACACTCAAGGGTCTAACTTCCAGTTCCCAGTATTTAAAAACATGTGCATTTAACTTGGACTTCATGCTTTCCCAAGAAAGGCGCATTGCTGGTTGCGGTTCGTAACTACTCAGGTCTTCGACAGTCTCAAATCTCTCAGAAGATGTAACATACATCACGGCTGACTTTTCCGCTTCATGAAGCTGATTATCGATTTGAAGGTTGTCAACCGACGCTTTGACAATCTGAGATTCCTTAGACTCTGTCAGCTCCACCATCATCCTATTGAAAATAAAGAATTATGAAACCATTTTAGACAATGATACTCAACAATCAGATGTGATAACATTTGGAATAAGCCTACGATTTTACTTACCCACTGAATTTGCAGTAAATGAGTTCCTCCCTAGGATTGCAACTTACTACACTAATGCCCAACCCATTGATAAGATCCACTTTCACTTTGTATTTTGGCGCTGTGTTACAATTGCTTGATTCAAATGTGTGACGAAACAAATGTATTCGTGGAGGAATAATTTCATCGCATATTCGAATAACTCGTGTTGGTCCATCCGTTAAGACTTCCAGATTTAATTTTCCAGACCCACCGCGTAGCTTGTGACGACTGACAGCTTGCTCTGCGTGAATTCCACTCGCTGTTCGAACATAACAAACTGGTTGAGGTGGACCTAAAACAACGTCGCTCCCTTAAAAAATCAAACATAATCATCAATATGATTGGAAATGCCTGAATCAGTAAAGTGGCACCGGTACTAACAAAGAACAACATACATAATTTCCAGGTTGCACCATTGGCTTCTTGAGATTCTGCTTCATACGTTACCCCACCCAGTCCGAATCCATCCTTAGCTTGAATATACATATTAGAATACATGCTAAGTTTCAATCTGCCGTCACTGGTAAATTCCCAATGTTGCGTTGAAGCACGCCGTTTTTCAGGCCTTCTCAGCATCAGCGCCACGCACTGGCTTGGCTGAGGTGCGGAACCGGCGATGTCCAAAACCAACTTTGAAGCTGGCTCATTTTGGTCACCAATTGGACGAGATCCTTCATGTTCGATTAGGCCATCTGCATTTATCTTCCACAGTTGAGCACTTGGAAAAGGATCATTTAGATTAGATATGCAAACTACAAACGAATCCTTTGATTTTTGTGCATTTTAAAATTATCGATTTGAACTCACAGTTTTCCGGGTTCCTTCTTTGCTAAAGTTATTTTGTTAGATCCGGGAATAACTTCAAGCACAAGATTTAATGATTCCATTCCAACTCCAACAATTACGTTGTCTTCTTCTTCTGGAGGAAATGTTGATGTCAGTGCGATGTAAAAGAAGTTTTCGTACGTAATCCATGAAGCTGATCCCAATACGTCCATATTAACGATAACTGATTGCCCTCCTGGGGTTTCAAGGGTGAGATTTGCTGGTTCTGTCGGCTCATCAAGAGCATATGCTAAAGATGTTTCTGGTTTCACAGTCAATTTCAAACGCTCTTCCCCAACACATGCCTAAAGTAACAACAAAATGTTTACTTTCAACAAACATCTCATGGTTTCAAAACTACTTTAGGTTGTTGTTCATGTATGGAAACATACCTGATGAAATGAAACAGGAACAAACGCCAAATTATCTACCCTAAACGGAGGTGGAAGCTGATCTGTACCGTTTAAAACAATGAAATAAGTTGAACCTTGAAGTGCAATTTCAATTCGAAGAAACGTTGAATTTCCTTCTCGGTCCCTGTAAAATATCAAAGAAAACAAGTAGTGTAAGCATAATGAAAATGAAATTATCGAGATAATCAAGGTAATCATTGTTATGAGGTAGTACCTAATGTTAACATGAAAGGAATCCACATTATCAATGGGGAACCCACCCGACCAAAGTCCATTATCAATATCGACCAGTTTGATACAAAGCAACTGATCTCTGTCCAATCGGGGCCAATGGAATGGAAGATTACAGTCAGGGGTAAGGGTGAGATGAGTGGCTTGGGCAGCTGCATCGAAGAAACTTGTAGCATAAACCCTCTGTGATATCTGAACTCTCCTTGACGAACGGTTTTCTACGATAAACCTCGGAGATATGATGACTAGTTTCGTATCCCTGTACCGTCCACTTCCACTTTTCACTTCCACTCCAACCATGTACACTGCGTCTGGTCTATTGTTGCTGTGTGACACTGTCAGTTTCCTAACTCTAGTTCCATTTTGGCAAAGAAACGCTCGACACCAGTATGGTTTGGATCCTTTATGAAGACCACTACCAACCCGGAGTGACATAGCTTCCGATGTTTCCTGATCAGCAAAGCTGAACAACAGTGGAGTCACCATCCTTCCCACCTAAATAAAAATACAATGACAATATATAAAGACACTTACAGATAAAATATATCGATAAAACATTTAGATAACCGAAATGGATAAATTATTTTAATTACCTCGTGTTCTTGAAATTGACCGGCCGCTTCAGAGCCTGTACCTTCTTGTTTACAAACCATGGGTAAACCACTTTTATTGATGATCCAAAATGAGCAGCTCAGTCCTATGGTCAACATTCCTCCATCGCCCCTGCGGACACGGGCCGTCATAAAAACGATCCTTTTCTGTGCATCTAACATTTTCAGTTTTGCTGCAACACTACTGATAGATGGGTTCACCGTAAGTGGTGAGCTCTGGGAGTAAGTCTCAGTCGTGAAAACTATTTCAAACTGCTCCGATATGTCCACCTGAAACAACAAGTGATAATGAATCATTTAATTTATTTATCCCAACATCTGAATCATGATCTGTATTATTGTTAGATCTCCATCTTACATTAATCATGTCATAATCCTTGCCAGGCAAAATATGTCCAAACACGCCCTTGCTACGTATTTCAAAGGTGATTTCGTGTGGAAGCAAGTTCGAAATTCTCAAGGGGCTCTTCAGTGTAACCAAATTGGCTCTTTTACTCATGCTCATCAGTTGAACGATACTAGGAAGCGTGTTTGGCGGAATTATTTGGTCATCATCCGCTGGGAAATCATCCCTCTGTACTGCAACACAAAACCTGTAGCACTGTTGCTCCTCCGAGGTAACTGAATTGCACTCCCTTAATCCTGACACCTGATTATCTTGATTGGCCACCAGTAACGCTTTGGTACAATAAGAATACTGGGAGCTAAGGGCTCCGTCCGGAATTAATGGACGCACCCACATTTGGGCCCATACTGAGTGAAGTGGAATCGGATAATAGTTTCCAGGTTCAATTTGAGCAATAAACGACCCTCCAGTTTGAGCTCTTTCAACTAGATTGTGAAAAAGGAATTAAGTAACAGTAAGTAACAAATAAACATCCTATGTTATAAATTTTCAAAAATAACGGTCAGCACTTACAGGAAGGATATACAATCGTATTTTCCAATTTTAGTTCCACGGGATCCGGAAGTGAATTCTTCACTTGCAAAGCAGATCTAACTGTAACAAGTTTTTGGGCAGATCCTTGAAGGCTAACTTCAAATACTAGACGAGTTGGCGGTAACTCCGTCAACAACTAGAGGAAGAAAGTCTAACTTTAGTTTTTAGTTCCTCAAATACGTAATACTACGTAGCATCATTTAATTGTTGCAAATTTAAATACACATACCCCATAGCGTCGTTGTATAACAGGATTCGCAGTTCGGAAATAAGTGCCGACCCTATCTACCGAGACAGGGGTAACCTCCTGCCAGCCATCAACACGAACAGCTAGTTGATGTGTTCTCAACTGATGCGTATTTCTATGCCGGAGTTTGACCCTTCCTTCGAAACTAAACGTTTGATCAGCCAGATGATTCACTTGCATCCAACCAGTACCATCGGAAAACTCATCTGGCCCCTTGGCCCTTTCTCTAAGTATCGTGTCATTCTCCGACAAAATTGTTCGAAACCAGAGAGGTGATCCTGTCTCGTTTCTTAAAGCAAATGGAACAAACGGGGCACGGCGTTTGTCAGACTTCTGCTGCTGGTAATCTTCTGTCCAATTGGATGACACGGTTCTATACAGAGTTAGCAGAGTTGATGTAATATTTAGGTCCAAAATTTTCCGCGATTGGATGGACAACTCAAGTTCAGGAGCTTTCGAGGGAAACTCGCTAGTTGGAGATTGATCACCTAAATACAAGGAAGGATTTTATTTCAAACTTGCATCAGTTATAAAACACACGATTGGATCATGTTGTGTATTTAAAAGTGTATCAAACTCACCAAGCTTTCCTATTAGGTTCTTCTGCCATGTAATAGCACATTTCCAGGGTTCCAGAAACGGTTCCCATCCTGATAGAGCCCGATTATAATAATCCCCACTGATAATACATTCCGCAGTTCCACAATTCTCGATACAATTCTGGTTCAATTCCAAGGCTTGTACGCCAACTTCTAGCAGAGGTACATCGGCATCCCTACAATCGTCGATCACACACAAAGACAAGAAGTTGCATTTCACATCGATTCCACAAATTGCCGATGATTCCTCCTTGCTTGCTTGTGTAGGCGATATACTCCGACTGCCAGGAATAAACAATGGGGGAACGCCACTTGGTGATAGATGGTTTTTCTCGTGAGTTATTAGAAGGGCATCCTCCGCCAACTCAAAGTCTAATCCTTCGGAGTCTTCTCTACCGATTATCTCCTCAATCTGATTGAAATTAAAAGAAGAGATTACATTTTATTATCATGTATAATCAAAGTCTATTCTACATCTGTATTTGAATTTTGGAAATCACTTACGAAAGAAGCGCTGTTGGGATTAGCGATGACTGGTCGAGAACGAGTTTGAAAATGACTCTTCGCTTCTTTAGAAAATCGTTCCAAGAACTTTATGAACATTTTCATATCATAATACGATAGCCGCAAACTAAGATTCGGACTCTGGATTTTTAAAACTTTTGATGAAGAAGAGACAGACAAGGTGGCATCTAAAATTCCCTGAGATTCTGCATACGACTGTCTGACAAGCTCTATTTGAATATTTGTGGGATCCAGAATGGACAATGCTGTATCCGATTCAAGGCCTAATATACAGGAGAAAAGTTCACATTCCAGTAGGCTGCAAGATATTGGACGCTCCAAATGAGGACGATAGCCAAGCATTGCTGTGCTCTGTAACAATGAAAATAGTATATTAGTTGACATTTTGTAGAATGTCTTCGAATGGAAAATAATATTCGTTAAATCAATGCTGCTAACCTTTAAAATAATGGCATTGGAATCCCAGACAGCTGGATCCTCAACCAGCACAAGTTCACAACTCGACACATTGATTTTTAGTTCAAATGTAGACTCTGGAATGTCTAGTACAGGTGCCCGTTTGGTTACAATTCCTGCTGAAACAGTTACAGGAGTGGAGAGTTCTTTTGACCTTTCAAGCAGTGGAGAAATATTTCGTTGATTACTAAGAATATTTTTGTCTTCAGAAATTTGCTGATGTGGATGTGGTCTAGGCGGATCAATTTTTAGTGACAAGAATCCTTGAACTTCCATCCACCAGTCCAAAATCAACATGAGTCTCATGTTATTTAGAACGATCGTAACATTAGTTCCTCGTTGTGTCTGTCTGTAATGGATTTCTGCTTGTATTAGAGTTTTCGGTTGGAAACCTCCCGAAGATGGACCAGCACCAGCAGTTGATGATAGTGATTGATTGGACGAACCGTATATTCCACTCTGCTGTAGAATATTTTTGAAGCAATTTTTTGTTGATTTGACGCCAGGTTCATCTTGTGGTTTCCTCGAAACAGGAACATCATCATCTTTTCTAATGTCGCAGATCAAAATTTCCTGAGATGCTAAATCAACGTCTTTGGCCCCGTCGGAATTGTTTTGAAAGGTGAATTTTGATTTGACGAAATCAATGCGAGCCAACTGATGATCTGCATTGTTGAGAACTTCTAAAATGACGTTCACCAATTCTAATTCGATCCCTAATTCCAGTCTTGATTTTATGGTAGCAGAAGGACGAGGAACATTTCCTCGAGCAGGGAGCGTAATGTGATGATCCATGTCTAACGGCTCGCCAATATTGTACTGCAGGAGCCCCCTCACCAACTGCAAAAACACAAACCCAACCAATCGTTAACAATTACAAAATATTTATACTTTAAGAAGGAAATTCATTCATAACTAAACTAGTATACTGAATTTTTTTTTACCTTATACTTATCCGAATTCACAGTACAATGAACCGTGGATAATGTTCCATGTATAAACGTCACTGCTTGAGACTCCGGCGTCGCCCCAACAAAATACCGACGCATTTTCAGATTCAATGCACACTTCTTTTTCAAAAAGGAAGGATTGCCTCCTGATTTAACAACAATAGTTCCATGCTGTAATTTCCACTGCTTCTCTTCCTCAAAATCGGACGTCTCCAAGTTAAGATTAAGAAGATGTCCAGAGTACAAATCCATTTCTATCAGGTCGATGGAAGTAATATTCAAAATCATGTCAGGAGACTCTTCGATAAATTTATTTTTCACTGACAAGTGACCCAAGTCCACGATGAGTAACTTCTCTGATGTAGCACTGTATGGGAGAATTATTACCGGGGCTCCAGCTTGAATATCTAACGAAACTTTAATACTGTCTGCTGCTGAATCGATGGATGAGTCTGTTGATTTCCCTTGTTCCGAAATTGGTGTTTCTGGTTCTTTGGTTGTGTTCCCAAACAGCGAAGACCACAGTGTTGAAAACTCAGTATAAAATCTATTCGTGTGCACACATACGATTGATGACATCTTAAGACGGAACTTGGCATCGATACCTGTGCAAATTTAAATTACACATAACATGTAAGTGTTTTATGTAGGGTAAAGAAAAGCAGGCAAAAAAATAGTTAGTAAAAGTTAGTTAGTTAGTAAAAATACTGAGGTTAAAAGTAAAAAGTAGGTGACTAACCGACTCTGACATAATCGAAATCTAATGCCTGATCTCCTTGGAACACAAACTTCAATGGGTATAGTCCTGCATACTTGCTGATATCTCTGATCTCCAATGAGCCTAGCCTCCCGTCAACACCAAAGTAGTCCGTGCCCCTGCTCTTCAACTCACAATGAACATCGTTCACTTCAGCTTCTGCAAGAGCTCCGCTAGTTCTGGCTAATTTTATCATAAGCGCACGTACATTAATCACTGTTTCCGAGTTCCTCTGAGCGTGCTCCATCGGTTCATAACTAGAAAACTGGGTATTAGGACTTGAAGGTCCGTGTTGGGACTGCGGAACACTTCTTGGTGTTGTTTGAACTGTAGAACTGCCGTGTCTTGATGCTTCTGAGAAAAATTGCCGCAAACAACTAAAAGTTTCCGGTATTAACAAGACTTCCAATATGTTAAAATCCACACGAGTGTGCTTATGTGTTCCGGAATATTTGGTAATAAAATCAGGCGATTTAGGATCTATCATAATCACTTTGATATGCACAAGATTATCCCAGAAGGCCTCTTCAGGTCTTGGTGACGGCGGTGGGGTAACAGGACAAAACTGCTTTATCGTATCTGAGTCTTTGGCCCTCCTTGTACTTGCTCGTC
>JAQGAI010000340.1:0-21976 GCA_034696905.1 Lepidocyrtus violaceus | reverse complement strand
TTTTTTGACTTGTTGATAATTACTCCTACAAAACAAAATAAATCTGAGGAGTCAATGAGTTGGATTAAAAACCATTGTTGAAATATGCTGATGAAAAACACTCGACGATTTTAAGCTCTCTGCTGCTTCCGACTCTTCCAGAAAAGTGGATTGTGGTTGCGCACTTCTATATTGTTTCTATTCTACACTGGCTCGTCCCGAGCATGAAACTATTTAAAAAAAAGTGATCTATTGCTTTTACTTAACGTAAAGGTGTAGTAAGTAAATAAAGTAGAAAAACGAATGTGCTCTGACTACTGAAGAAACGATAGATAGGGGCAATATAAAAAGGAGCAAAAGTATAACGCCAGCAACAACGCGATGAGCATATGATGCCAACTTGCTGCTACTACTGCTGCTGCTGTTATTGTTGATGATGACGATGTAGTGAGGAAGCACCTTCCTTTCCCACGGTGAAATGCCACAACAGAAGAGCGGATATGATGCCATTAAATTCAACCTATATGAACCTCTTTCTCAATCTCCTTGAATTGAGGCAATAATAAACAGCTCAGCTCAAGCCCGCTTCTTCACTTGGTTTTCTGTAAAAAAAAACGAAGAGATAATACGAATTTACCTGTGCTGACGACGACGACTGACGATGAGGGATGAATAGTGTTATGCGTGGCCATGGGTATGTCCCTACTTCACTTACAAAAGATGATGATGATATGATGATAATACCTCTCTGCCAGTTTCACTATTTCTGCCCCTTCTGTCCAAATCCTACGGACGGGGGTGGTAAGAAGTGAGTCCAAGTTTGATGTCTTGTGTCTTGCATGATTATCCTTCATTATTACGTGAATCTGCTTTTTTTATATACCTGTTCAAGTGCGTTTTTTCTCTATTCAAGTGGAAGAAAAATTGTTGTTTTTTTTTAAAGCGAGCAGTCTACATTTTTATTTTACATGGACTACCTGCGCAGGTTGATATTGGCGCTGAGCTTATTTGAGGTGCAGCGTGCACGCTGATTCCAATTTTGTTGGTGAAGGCGGACGTATGAGCGTCTCTTACATGCAGACAAGATTATCATTACATTTCTTTTAAGTAGATATTTGATGCCTCCTACTTCCACGTCCGAAGGCTTTCAGACATCCGAACTTTTTCTTGTAATTTTGAGTCTTGCATGTTGCCTCAAAACTTGCTTTTTTTTAAGGAAAGGTTTGTATTTAGATCAAATGAGATTATATGGTTTAACTTTAAACTAGATTTAAAGATTGTGGCGAAGGAGGATGAATTATTAAAAAAATGGTTGTGTTTTACAGGAAAAATATTCGATAATTAAAAAGATTTACATGAATTTTACTTTTACACTATTCATTTAGAATGAGCTTAATAATAATTAGAGTCCCTTAAAACCTTTGCTTCGGGTTGATAACATTTAACGGACTTTATACAAACCGTAAATTTACATTTAAATATTTAAGTACCTCTGACTACACCAAAAAATTCAACAAAAGGCAGGTATTCTAAATGGGGTAATTTTATTCAAGAAACGGATATGTCATTGGTTATGGCTCATTAGCCCATTGAAATGCTTGATCATGATCATGATCGGAGGTAGCCAACCTAACCGTGATCATGGTCCGACAATTCCACGAATTTCGATGTATATGATGTGGTGTAATCGACCAGTTCAAGGAAGTAGCTTCTTTCATATTCCGGGATTTTAAAACTGGCGATAAATTGAATCCCTTGACAAGTTTTACCATATCATTGGATTAAATTTTGTGCAATCATTTCTTCCTTTAGAGCAAGAAATTACAAATAATGCACAGTTCGATTCACACTTTTAACAATATAGTCATTCCAATCCAATTTCGATACATCTCTTCAACCTTAGATTCATTCATTTCCCATTCATTCATTCCGATCCAACAAAATAAAGTGACTGAAGGACCCACTCATTCATTCACCCCCCATTCATTCAAGTATTTGCTTGGAGTATATGAACAAGCTAATGCTCAACAATGCAAACTTTTTTCCCAAAGAAAACCCTTTCAAACACAGCATACAAACTGAATAATAGTGTTAAGTGGCTAGAATGAAAAGGAGAAAAGTAACGAGTCAACAGTAGCAGCCGTTCTCATTCTCTTTTTCTTTCTTTCTTTTTTTGACTGTAAGATGAAGGGGAAGTGAAATGATTGAGCTCACTCACAATACATTTTTGATGTGGTAGGTAACTTTTAAAAAAATCTTCGAGTCTCATGCTCATTGAAAATAAAATACTTTTTGATTTGGACTTGGATCATACCAAACCAAGTTATCAAATGGTATCGTACTCATCTGATTTATATCAGTTTCTGCAGTCATAGCCATAAGCTCTCGAAAGTGGATCCTTACATTTCTCTTCATGGCAACGGATTCACCGATGATTTCGACTTAAATGTATGTTGTCACAATCACAAGATTCTTTCGCCAATCAATGAGCACTACCACCTTTACAAGCATATACATTACCTCATCATATCAGTTATAAGTAGCAAGGATCTCATAAAATTGAATGAAGAATTTCCGCTTTTCTTCACTATCTGACTATTTATCTCCTACTCAACCTACTCATTTTTCTATTAGCTGTCCAAGCCACACAGACATTACATAAGACATTTTTTTCTTTTACGTTTTCTTCTCCTTCACTCATCTCATCTTCCTGTGAAGAGGAAAAAATGCTGACTGTTTCTAAGAGAAAATTCTCTTCTTTACCTTCTTGTACGATTTCTTCACAATTCTTCAATTGTGGACTCACCAATCTTTTTTTATTGAATTCACATTAAGTACAGTGACTGTGTGAGTTCCCACGAAGTTTTATAATCCATATCAGTTGCATAGTGGTGGCCTTTTGGCCACACATATCTTTTACCAAAGAGAAAAAAATCTTTTTTTCTTCTTCTTTCTCCTTCAACTTGGTTTCCTTTTTCTCTCCTTTTCTTAGCTCCACTGTCCATTGATGCGTTGTAGTCGACTGCTCCCCATGAAATTTTCCTCCATTGTGCAACATTCCATAAGGATCAACAATAGTGTATTACCTAACTGATAAGAATATCATCATGAGTGTTTGATAAAACGTAATGATGGAGGGGATCATGATCATGATGGGCAAGCTTTTTGAATCTTCGTTGACCACGAATGGAGCAATGTATAGGGATGCTTTGGATGCACAATAAAGAGATTATATATCTTGTAGGATTTTTTTTTTAATTCTATTTACACCATCAGATTTGATAACGAGTGAGCTTCTTTTTCTTTTACTCGTGGTCAACACTCGAGGAAATTGACAATTCGGTGATAAGGATTTTGCTTATTCACTTTAGGCTTCAAAAAGATAATGATATGATATTGAGGCGACGATACGATAACAGATATAATTCATACTTAAAATGGTTTCTAAAATATAGGATCTTAAATAAGCTTTGTTCGGTGGAAGTAAATTGCTTCTTCGGAATATGAAGCGAAATGTCTGGAGGGCTGAAGTAGCATTTGCCTAACATGTAACCGAAAAGGTTTACTAACTTAATACTGGCCTCCCGGCTTTGAGCTTATCATCATTTTCAATAATGCCTTCACAGAATAATACCTTGTGGTTAGTCAGGAAGCAAAATGATTTCATATTGATGTTCTTGGTTGACCGCACAGGCTGAGCGATCAGGGATCACCGCTGCATTTATTATGTTTTGACTAACTTCAAGCTACCCAGCATGGTTCAGCATAATTGTATTTCCAGTAGCTCCGACTCACGATATTTATCCCATCAATTTTTTTTGCGGAAAAAATAAAATGGTCTGCATTAAAATTATGTTGGCGACTAATATTGTATAAAGCAATTGACTATGTTTATCTTCTTTTTTTACACAAATTACAGGGTCAATACCACTTCGCATTAAGTGGCTCATACGAGGGGAGTGAGCCAACGGCTCCGAATACTGCAACACCTGCAGAAAACTGGGACGCAACACCCCTCCAGGATCATCAGCTCACACCTTTCAGCAATAGTGCCACAGACTCTCCCAATGTTCCAACCTCCGTTGGACAATACTATCTGTCTCAGGTAAAAAACAAATGTTTTCACAACGCTTTTCGAACACTTTTTAAGGTAAAAGTTGAGTAGGTAGATATGTTTCATATTTACTGATGTTTACAAAGTTTTGAACACATATCATGAATGTACGTCTCATTAGTTGCGTGTCAGCGAAATGCATGGGAGAAGCATATAAATCCGAAGCATCCAATCCTACATAAACTGTCAGCTCAATTGACCCATTTAAGAAACGTATTTTGTAGCACATTAACAATTATGGTTATTCTTTTGTTTGTAAGAAGATGTAAGGAAATCCACTCGCAGTATTAAACTTAGCATAGGTACGCACGTCGCCATGCCATGCCATACTTCACAGTTCATTTTCTTTACGAGAGGAGGAAATGTCAGGATGAAATTAGAAGAATATAAAAATGCTCATATTATGACAATCATCCCGATTACGCAACCGAAAGCTGTTCTCCTAATGTACGATTGTCTCTGCCTCAAGTATTGAGTTATAAATTGACTTTTTAATTTATCTCTTTTAAAATAATAATGCTTAATGCAAATAATAGAGAGAAACAATGCAAAAAGTGAAGAGACATGTGCTAAAATATTGCTGTTGCTACGATGATATGATGATTCATGCATTATTCTAAGCTCGATCTGCTCTTCTGCTAAAACTGATTTATAGTAAAAAAAACTATATACATACTTGCACGTTTTACGAGTTTTCATCAAAACTATCATGCCGTAGTAGCCTAACAATTAAGTTAATCGTTGTGCATGTTTACTTGAAGTAAACATCAATAGTGGATCTATGCATTCTCAATTAGATGCGTCTTTTATATACATCTGAGCTGAAACTCGATACATTTATGATTCATATGATATTTTATAAACTTGCCATAGTTTGTGTTAATTTGAGGCGTCTTTGATGTAATACACTTAATAACAATAATAATGTTTTTTTTATGAAAAAATACACAAAGGAAGGATGTGGATAATAGAATTAATATTTGTGAGGTAGGCTTAACGGAACTTGAATATCCGCCTTTTCCGTGGTATACTGAGTAAATGCGTGCTTACAATTTTTTTTGTACAAAACGAGTCTTATATATATTTCACCATTTAACGAACGTCGAGTAATAATTTGATTTATTATTTTTACAATTGAGTATCTGCAGCAGCACTTATGTCTTAAGTATGAAATACTTTTTTCTTTTAGTTTTTGAAAAAAAAAATAACTAAAACGAAGAGTGCAAAATACGTTGAAGCTTATAACCTCTTTCCCCTTCCGGAAAGTAATAAAATATATTTTTCGTTTCCTCATGCTTTGGCGTTTTCTTCTTCTGAAACTAGGCCTCCCAACAAATGATTTTTTACGTGGCATGCTAGTATAGATTACAGAAAAAAAGTATTAAAAATGTAGCAGGTCCTTATTAGTGCTATGTAGACGAATACACGCAAATCGTTTTTGTAGGATGAAAGTAGTTGGAATTAGCGAAAGATAAAACTATTTAATACCTACGTATTTACTTTAATGTGACGGGAGAGAGAGGGAAGAGAGATAAATGGAACATTTTTGTTGTACGAATAAATAAATTGAAATGTAAATGATTTGCGTAGGTGTGTAATGAAGGGAGTCCACAGAAGCATAAATATGTAGTGTAATATGATGCTCAGAAAGACACAAATTATCCATTTCCACGTTTTTTTTGTACGGAACTTACTAAATCATCCCTCTGTGAGGGTAAGAGAAGAGAGCAGAAGAGGGTAACATGGTTCTCCTGCTGGCAAAAAACGGTTGGAGGAGATAGGGAGAAATGTAGATACAAAGGTACGCCAGGTTAAAAACATTAATTCAAAACTTGTCTAAAGTAGGACATGGTTGGGGCTCATATATCATGGATATTGCTTCCAAATAGAGATGATTTGTGCTTTGTTTCTTCTTCCTCTGACCGAATCACATGAAATGAGTTAGAGAAAGGAGCAGATGATATATTTTCATCGTTATCCATATGACCAATTTATTTTGCCACGTGGAATTTCCCTGGCAATATTTCATGTTATGTGTGGCTCCTTCGGTGTTACTCTTAAAGAGTTGAGTTGTTGTGTGGACTACTTGAACTGTACAAATTTATGAAGAGATAAATTATTTTCACGCGAAGAGGAGTTAAATACAAGTTGGTTGTTACTAAATTTTATTCCTTTTGTTTTTACTCAATACGCATGAATTGCGCAGAACGACATTTGTGTGCAATCAGACCCTCAGCAACATCAGCAACCCTCACAACAACAGCAACAAGATCTAAGTCCTTCATCTCAAAATTGTGGCCCACCACCGCCTCCACCTGGGCAACATGAACAGCAGCAACAGCAGCAATCTAACCAACAGCAACACCCTCCACAGTCTCAAATGGGGATGAATGGCCATGTCGATTATGGACCAACTGGTGGACCCGTCGCAGTTCCGGTGAGCGTCCCAAATATGATACCCGGACCGGGAGGAACTCTCGTACCGAACAATCCTGTTGACTTGTCATCTCCAGCAAGGCATCCGCTAGATCCTCATGACAGAAGACAACAACAGTATAAGCATCATGCTCTTCAACCAATTGGAACCATTCTTCATAATCTTGGTAAGTCCAAAGTATTTTATTTGTTAGAACGTTTCCTCATAAATACAATGTTGCATCATCGTATCATCAGTACCTCATTCTGCAGAACAAGTTCAGATAACAGTTCAAAACATATAGTCATGAGTCAGTCATGATCATTCCATAAAACGACATTTAACTTGCATCTTGTTGATGCTACCTATTTGGATAGGTCCCTATTCTCAAACGCACATATACGTAATTGTAATCCTTTACCTTTACTTCTTTGTAAAGATAAAAACGATGTTCATTTCTTCTTCGCGGTAAAATAATAACCAAGAAAATTCAAAGTATGAAAATTGAAAATGTAGAAAATGAAACAAAAACAACGCTTCACCCAATGTTTTGCTAATTATCTGGAAAATATTAATTGCATGAAACTCCTCATTACAGATGGGATTTCGTTATCTCAAGAAAATATCCGGAAGTGTTTTCTCCTAATATTGTTATTGACACACCCAACATTCAGTTCTAATTAATTAGATCTAATAGACAGATAGGATGATCATTACTTGAAGAGGTTACTTCAGGTGGTGTACTTACATAAACGAGGGTGATGTTGATACTCTCCAAATGGATTAATTAATTTGATGTAAAACAGCAAAATAAAAAGTATTTTAAACTGTGTAGCTTCCGGATTTACTCATAGGAAAATCCTTCCGAGATTTTAAAATTAGCACCTAAAGGCTTACTACACGTTTTCTCAAAAGGTCTCCTGGAAACTTTCCCTTGCCACCACCAGCGGTGAAGACGAAGAAGAAGACGATGGTGTAGTAGCATATTATCGTATTTATTTTTCAGTCGTCAGAAATTGCTTTACTTTAAATAAAACTCATTCTTACATCATCATCAGCAAAAAAAAGGGAAGCATCCCCCTTTTTTCCCTGTCGATGACGATGATTCTCACCCAAGGAAAAAAGGTTCACTTTGTTCCATTTCCAACTTTTTACTTGGGAGTCGTCATTATCATCATCTTGGAACAACAGCAGTATGTTAAAAGCAGCACTGGAAAAACAAGGAGAAGAATTAACTGAAACGCAGTCACACAGAGACACACAGTCAGTCAGCAGTAAACACCAGTTAGTTAGCTCTCTGCAGAAATGGAGAGAAAGGGAAGGCCAGGAAGAAGTATTTTTACTGGCTAGATACCGAGAAGGGGGGGAAGAAGATAGAAGTGTGGGAAAATACCCGTGCGGCCCAGGTGTCTTTGATAATTAAGAGCACTGTAAACACTTCTGAATGATAGACCGACTGTTCGCTCATCGCTTCTCTACCTCTCGCCCTCTCTCTTTCTCCTTTTGCTCTTCTCCATCTTCTTCCCTGCTCCTGCCCCTGTCTCAGTCTTCCACTTTTTTCCTTCCTTTCTCTGGATTTTTTTTGGCCTACCAAATTTTTACTCACTTTCATGCTTACAGTCATGTCGAGTTTTTTTTTCGGGGGAATCCAGACGCTCATTCACATTGCTTGATGCATTACACGGAAGTGCCATTTAATACTCAATTTTATATACTTCCTAATAGTTTGCTTTACTTTGGAGTTCACATAAAATATTCTTTAGCTTGTGCCCTATGGACTGCTCTTGGGCTAGTTGGAAATGAAGTTGGAAACGGAGTGATCATGTAATGAAGGAATGAAATGTTATTAAGAACAGGGTAATCATGCAGTTTAGCATTCCCCTCTATAAATAATAGATGTGGAGGAGTCACACCTCTCGCTTGGCTCTTGCACGGTTTATTGATGATGTCACACACACGGATAGCCATATAGTGCAGTACCTTATGGAATCATCAGTTACTACTTCACTTCGTTTTTAGCTAACGTGAAAACAGATTTTCTCAAAGTGAGGGATGGCTACATGTACAAGTATTTCTCACAGTCCCCCATTTTTTGCTTTTTTACTCTTAATCGTTTTTAAGAGTCATTCGAAGTTCTTTCTCCAAAAATTGCTAATCTTGAATCCGGCATGATGATGATGTTATGGTGATGATGAACAAAACGAATCAGCCTTTATAATCCCACTGCTAAACAGACAAAACAAAAAGCATTGTCAGAGAAATTTTTTTCCCATCCTTATACTTTCTGTATCAGACTCGTATACCTATAATGAAAGCAAAATTGCAATCAAACATCTTTTTCCTGCAGCGTACATGCCCAACCTGTGTAAATTTAGAGGCAGTAGTCCCTGTACAAGTCCATTTAAAACATGAACTTATTCCTACCTACCTACTTCACGAAATAAACAGTTTAGGCTAAACTTTTCACTTCCCAAGTAATTCGATTGTGATTAGGGCTCTAATTATTTGCATATTTTTGGACATTTAAAAGTCTGGTGCGGCAGAAAATAGTTCGCAATACTTTGTTTAAATCTCGAAGGCTTTTGAATCCCTTAATTAT
Organism: Lepidocyrtus violaceus; assembly: GCA_034696905.1. Classification (NCBI taxonomy): domain Eukaryota; kingdom Metazoa; phylum Arthropoda; class Collembola; order Entomobryomorpha; family Entomobryidae; genus Lepidocyrtus; species Lepidocyrtus violaceus. Next base: position 12,868 of record JAQGAI010000340.1, on the reverse strand, counting down.
CTGATTATCTGTAAAATACATCAATTTCTTAAAATTTTCATCCCATTTTTCAGTGACGAGACAAAAAAAAATATGAATAAAATAATTTGTTCGATTTTATTAGTCATGCTGTTTTCAATCATGGATTTCTCTTCTGAACCGAACCTTTTTCTCCCCTCCACTTAGCCCACTTGCAATACGATATCATTCAAACAAATACGTATTTATACGTACAACAACAGTGTTGTGGTTTTCCTGTATTGGTGCAGCTCTGCCGACATTGAACTGAATGAAATCAAAAGAACGGGATGTGTTATTGTATCCTATTTCTTCATTTTTGCATTCATTTAGCATTTGCGTTAGCACATCCCCTCAAAAAAAATTAGTGAACGATGACAGCAATAATATGCTCAACTCTATTAGTCGCGGTTGCAGATATCATTGTGTTGGAATAAAGTAGCATAAAAAACGATCCTTTCCGTTTCTAATACAAAGCTGTTTCCTCCACCTAGGCTACCCGTATGATTCAGTAATTTTGATCTCAAATGATGACGATGATGGCATAAAAGCAAAACTGAGGATCCCCTTTTACTTACTGAAAGTATTACTTTATTTCATACGCATAAAAATATATATTCTCCCCTCAAAATGGCCCTGCCCTAGTCGTTCGGGTATTATCATCTTTTTCTAATACTCAAGTGCTTGCAGCTGTTGCGCAAACAATAATTGATTGAGATTCTGGATCCTCAGTGCAATCACTTGTGTATCTATTAAGCATACTTGATGCTGATGTCATCACATCATCAAAATGGCTTAAACTTCCACGAAAAAAAAATGCCTTCAAGGAACTTGAAAAGCAAAAGCTCGGTCAAGGAAAAAAAAGAACTTTGCTTGATAGTCTTTTGAAAACAAAAAAAAATCTTTCTTCTTATGAAACTTTTAATTTCAAGTTCTGATTCCTCGGAAATTAGGAAAACATCTTTACAATTCCAATTACTATTTTTGGCTACATCGCATTGAATTTTGATCATGTCTCGTATACTCTTCATCGCATTTTGATTGATTTGAGTGAATCATTCAGTGTATTTCATTTTTTCAGGGATTAGGAGAGGAATTAAAAGTTCCTTAAAAAACCTTGTTACAGCTGGCAATAAAATGCTTCATGTTGTCATAGGCAAAGGGGAGCAAATAAAATGCGGAGAATTTTTTACAGCTGAAAAATTGCCGTCATTCATAAAGTTGGATCCTATTTGGGCAGTGTTTAGATTTTTTACATTGCCCCGAGTCTTCACTCCCTTCTCATCGTATAATTGAGAATGAATGAAAGTTGCAGGCGAAAACAGAAACCTTTGTTTAGACAGCATTTTTATTGTTGTTGTGTAAATGTGTGCGGGATTGGTGCGATGTTTTGTGTCAGGTGTGCTCTTTTGTGAGTTAAACCATTGAATAGCATCCAAAAAGGCCATATTTGTATGATGAGCAACGAGAAGCAAACTGAAGGGTCAATAGCCGTCGCGGCTCTTAATCGTCCCTTTTATTTGATTCTCGATGCAGACAAAAGGGAGACTTCATCGTTTTTTATAATCCCCAAAAAATAAATAAATGAACGAAGCCCACCCTACAAGTAACAGACTGTTACTTAAGAGAGGGGCATCTTGATCCAAATATTGAGCTTACGATATGATTGGTTTTAGAGAATTTCAGAAAATTCATGTTTAGGAAAAAAGATTGTTGAAAGCTGTTTAAAACATTTGCTAACTTGACTTCGTTGACGACATTTAAGTTTTAGCTAAAATCAACAGCTATAACTATTATATCAAATTCAATTATTATGGTAAACTAACAGAAATGGAAATTTAATAATGGGTCTGCCGATGGCGGCTACTACTATTACGTATGTTTTATATATTGTATGCCTCTTCATAACATTACCATGTGCAAGGACCGGCAACTAAACATAAATTTATTTCACGGTATGAGCTCAGCCGCTCAGCAGAGGTATTCTGTTTAATAAAAGTAGTTTTCGTAAACAACAACAACAATTACATGGCCACTGGAGAGTTAAAATTGGGATGTTCATGTCCCTGTCAACACTCCATCCCACCATTGTTTATAAAGCTAAAACATGTCGTAACTAGAATTCAAGTGGCAAATCAAGTTTTTCAGTATTGGTAAAGCTATACGATATTTACCTGTCTGATTCTATTTAAAGATTAAAAGGCTATGAAAATTGGAATTAGTTAGTTGCATAATCCGCCATTCATTACCTTAAAATTTAGGGTAAAGTGAAACTTTTGGCGAAAAAGTCTAAGAATTACTCATTGGTTGTTACTCCTTCAAAACAATGTTTTCTATTTCAGAAATCATCTGATTAGTTGAATAAAGTCCAATCCGAACGGCTTGAAATCTTACAAAAAACCAACTAATATATTTGCACGCTATCCCCATTGAAAGAAGGTTTCTTTAAATTTCGTGCACGACTTGGATTTTATGAGGTCTATAAAACAATTTTCAAGCCATCTTCCTAATGCCAAAGTCGTACGAGAGAGTACAAAACTGTAGGCACTGGCATTGTATGTCTGATACCTCCTTCGAAAAAGAAACAACATTAGTCGCTTTGGGTTCAACTTCCTCCTCCTCCTCCCTTTATGAAGAATGGTTATAGATAAACTATTACGACATAGCTTTTTGGGATGAAACTAACTCCACAAAAAGAATCCATTCCAACGATAGTGTGCATAGGTATGAGTCATTTCTTTTATGCATTTCAATGTATTACCGACTTATAGGCAGAAAACTGAATTACTTGTACTAGAAAATGGTTTTTAACTGAAGTTCTGTTGAACGTTTTACCAATGAGGAGAGATAGCTTCAATATTGGTAATGCGGATGATGGTAGTATGGTAGAAGGAAAGCCATCTACAAAAACACCAGAAAAAAAATAATGGGGAAAAATTCGTTCGTGTCTAATCAAAGTAGTATTTTCTTCGAAGAACTCCTTATTTTCCTTTCCACTCTGCTATAATCACGAGCTGTCCTTTTCAAGAGAACGGAGTCGGAATACGAATAACTGGTTTCTCAAATCTCCCTTTAAAGCTAATAGATAGAATATAAAATGTGTAAGCTCGCATGCATAGAATGATAATACTGATCATGATCATCATCAGTCATATAATGCCGAAGCTGGTACGTTTTTTTAAGGAAAAAGGAAACTAGCAGTTATATATTGCGTGGCAATAACTTACTTGCTTCATCCTTTTGGGTTCCTTTCACAACTTACCCTTCGTTCCATTTAAAGGGAAATCTCAGTTCTGCTCGTCTTTACCTATACGTAAATTTCATGGCAATAGTTAGATATTCGGATTCATACTTCAACCATTTTACGAATTGGCAATAGAGTTAAATGAAGGGTTTCACACAGCCTAAAAAAGTTGCATACACTGATGAAATTGTAATTTTTCCGATGACTGTTTTTATACATACGCTATAACTAAACTTTTTATAAGTAATTTGCTTAAAGTCAGATGCAAAATTTGAATATTCAGTATGGACAATGGGTACAGAGCTAACGGATCATAATGACTTGTGGGCTGAACCCAAGTAGAAATTATTACTTAAAATTATACATTAGCCATCTCAGAAGTGAAAATGGCCAAAGTTGCGAAACGAAGAAAATTTTGGTTACGCTATCAATCATGTAATAAACATTTGTTTTTTATAGAATATAAAAAGTTGAATGATCTGATTGATTCAGAGGGTATAGCAGCAAAACTTAGGATGTAACATGGATAATATGTAGATTGTCGGGAGTGCTTAGGACATAAAGGCGGGTTCCATGACTCCCGTAATGTAAGAAGAGCACCAGGTTAGCAAGCGGTAATGCATCCACACATGACTCTTGTATTGTCCTTTAGTCCTCACTTTTTCGAGAAGGAAGGAAGGCGGGATATGATTCCAGCTTATTTGCCAGTTGATTTCGGGAAAAGCTGAGTTAGGAGCGCCTCCTTCGACATGTGCAGTAAAACCGAGGGGACTACCATTCTCAGTCAGACCAAGAAGTCAAGACTGGCTGGGACTGTAGCTTTCCCTCAAAGTCTGTTCCTTCCTTTGCTAAAAACCAGAATAGCTCTTGCGTATGACCGAAATACCTTCAGCAAAATGAAAAACCAATAGGAAAAATCAAGAGAAAGTAATTTTGTCGGTATGAAAGGTATCCGAAAGGATCTGGTAGTTTCCTATAAAACTCTAAAGAAAAAGATAATTTAAAAACAATAATATTTCATATGATTTTGTAAATGGGAACACTTTCTTCAAAAAACTCTGGACGTGATATACAAATAATGAAACCAAACCAATCTATGTCCTGTGATATAGTAACTACTACAAAAGAGCATTCATATCAGCCACTCATTGTTGCATTTTCTCTGTTTTTTAAGCAAAAGAACATTCATGTGCCTCAGCCCAACAAAGTCACAAACCAGCAGTTTCATGGCCCCTATACGCATTTCCAAGTTAGAAAAGTTTGCTCATCTATCCACACTCATCATATCATACAATGAACTGAACCCGGAAAGCATAGTACGAAAGATCTCTCCGTTTTCCATTTTCTCCCTCCCTTCACCGGCTCAGATAATAAATTGAACCGAGAACGTACACTTTTAGACATTGTAGATTCGGATCGGAAGGAAGGAGCGATTTCTGAATCTACAACTATTGCTTAAATTGAGTAACCCGAAAGCGGAAAGCAACAGTGATGCACCATGTGTGTGACGATCCACAACGACTGCTCACCTTTCATTTCCCTTTCTCTTCATAACAAACAACAAGTAAGGCAACTGGACATGCACATATCTTTCAGTTTAACTCCACAGTTCCACGACTCATTCGCCATCCTTTCACATCGGCTTTGTTCAGAAAGTAAAGCATCCTCGAACTTAAAAAATCAGCTTATTATTGTATTGTGATGTGATATGATTTAGGCAACTGTACTGTTTGTATTCCACTAGCAGAAAAGTACTCATTTTTATCTGCTTTGCGGTGCTCTGGTCTGGATAAAATTCCAAAAGATATATTTAAAAAAATATTGTCAGCAATTAGTTTGCTTGCTTTCGTCATTTCTCTTAGGAGAAACATTTTCATATTATAGAGCAAGCCATTCCACAATCCCAGCCCGACAAGTAAATTTAGTAACGCGATAAGACTGTCAACTAATCTGTGCTCATCCTTGAGATAAGTAGGATTATACACGTCCCTAGTATGAAAATAGCACGTTTACATACCATAATGTACGCCTTTGACAACAAAAGTGCAACTCCTGGTGTTTAGTGCTTCATTAGCGTAATTTCTGCTGAGTGTATGCTAACGAATGTGGAAGTTCATTTATTAGCATTTTTAAAATTCTCTCCATCTTTATTAATAAAAAAACGCAGTGAAAAATATTAAGAAAGGTAATCTCTTAAAATGGTAATAACTTCCAACAAACTGCTAAACGTTCATTTCCATGCCATACTATTATGATATAAGATGTCTGTATGAAGACTTATGCGACGATGCTCTCAGTGACAACATGAGAGCGCAAATAATGTATACACAACATTTAGGAATACTAGTTGCAAAAAATGGGTTCTTTGACATGATATTTTAAGACTTTGAATAACGGCGAACAATAACGGATATACTTTAAAATAAGACGACTTCTCGCTAATTCAGTATAGAAGATATAACTCAATGACTTTATTTTACATTCCTCAATCTTGTAGTTTTATGTTCCCATCAGTGCTAAATCGCAATAAGCTTAAGATTTTCTCAACAGGATTTTGAATGATCTTAAATACCGCATAATAATTTTTATTCGTTTTATCTGCGTATTTACACAACGAACACTTTCGTCTCCAAATAACAATCTTGCGTGGCTTGAATGACTCAGTCGATTCCAGACACTCTCCAGTGCAGTACTTTGAAGAAAAGTGGGTAGTTCACAAGCACTATAGAAAGTGACTCCTTTCATGAGATTTACTACTCGTCCTTTCCCACGGTCCGACTGTGACATTTTTTTTTGCAGACGGAGGCAAAATAGTTGATATTTTTTAAACTGGACTAGAATTACATGCTTAAGATACTGCTACTGTGAGTATTCAAACATTGTTTGGTTAACAAAATCATACGAACAGTAGTAATTAACCTTGTGAAGCTAGAGAAAAAAAACTTGGAAAACGTAGGGGAAGACTAGCTTTGCTAAAGTTTGTCCAGTATGAACTTTATGTCCCTCTCAAGTTCGAGTAGAAGCAGCAGCGGCAATAACAACACATCTATTTTATCCTCATCATCGTCACCACCATCGTCATCTCCGAATACAATTGGAACGCATGAGCACAGCGATTTGCATCAACCAAACCATCATTCACACTTTCATCATCAAAATTACAGCCCAGTGGGAAGTCATCATCCGGCGGCAACTTACCATCCTTACTACAACAGTTATCACCCGTTTGGCTCCGCAGTTCACAGTCTTGCTGGAGGAACCTCCTCAGCAAATCCGTTAGCCACAACTGCTGGACTATTTAACGCAAACGGTGTAAGTAATAATAACAATAATAGCGGCGATCCCGCTAGTTTAGTAGCAGGGCCGTCAATTTCGAGGACGACAGGAGGCATTTCTTCAACTTCATCATCACCACCGCCAAATTCTAGTGCGGGAGCTTCAGCACCACTTCTCATTCCTTCGACGTCCTCATCATCCCCAACAACAAATTCTCAAAGCTATTCATTGTACCAACCACATCATCATCACCCCCACCAACATCCTCACCACCCATTTAGCTCCCATCCACATGCTATAGCTGCCGCTGCAGCGTTTTCCAGTTTCTCCGCTGCCGCAGCTTTATCGTCTGTGTGTAATGTTGGTATAAACAGTGGTCTGAACAATAATGGATGTCATACAGTAAGCAATCCTCCAAGTGCCGCATCTTCCCTGGAAGTTCAACCCGTTAATTTATCCCCCTGCTCGATTCGATCAAATAACAGTAACAGCAGCAGCAACACAGCCACTCCAAGTAATAAGCTGGATAGAACCAGTGCCAATTCCCTTCTCTCGACGGAATCATCAAGTAGTTCCAGCATCATAAATAATAACAATAGCAGCAGCAACAGAAACGACACTAACAATTCAAACAGTACATCCAACAGTGCTTCTTGTGGAAATCGGAGCTCTAACAATAACTCCAGTCTGTCTTCCGCAAGCGGATCTTCAGAAGTCGGTGGCAACAACGGAAGTTCCTCCACAGTTGCTAACGATAAAAGTGGTGGGGCCACTACACGGCATTTCTCTTCAGCGGCTGCTGCAACCGCTGCCGCCGCATTATTGGCTGCAGCAAGTGGCTCCTCCGCCAGTGGTAATATTGAGGCATTGCATCATCGAAATCATCAGATAACTACTTTACTAGATCCCAACCCATTCCATTTTTCATCCGCATTTCATCATCACTCGCATTTACCACCACCCCATCACCTTTCTTCTGTTGTTCAGCATTCTGCAGCAGGTAAAAGTTACTTCAGACATCTACTTTATAAGTTAGTTGAGTATGAGGAATGGCTAAGATAACAACATAAATTAGGTGTTAATGGTAAAAAAAAATCAAAAGGTCGCATCCACTTCCGCAAAAAGTCAAGACATTCAATATCGCTCTACATAATACGTATTTCCAAACGAACAGTATCACTTTGCCCCATTGTCAACCTTCAGCTTTCTGTGCTAGACTTTTTTCTGCTTTAAAAATATTTCACCCTGGTAAATGACATTTTATAAAACATTTATTTCGATGGAATGAAACCAACACCCCCATGATTTCTGGAGAAATGAGTTGAACTTTCTTCCAGAAAAGTCACAGTTGAAGAAATATAATGTAAAGACTATACGATAGGTTAAGTCCGGCTATAACAGTAGGCTAAAGGAGTTACCGTATATAGATATAATATGTATTTAGTATGCTTCAATTTTTTAGAGAAAAAGTAGGAATAAGGAGGATCCTGACATGAGCTATGTTATAACCGGGGAAACTTCCTGTGAAACTAAAAGTGAACAAGGAACTTTGGTGAAAAGAGGTTGTTTTTGCAGGATGCGAATGATGGGATGATGTGAGCAGGAGTAAAATGGATGATATGATGATACATATATGATGGGAATCAACCAGCTGGCATCAACTGACTGCATAGAAAATAGAGTGTACATGTTTTCTCCTTCGTCTTTCTCTCTGGTTTACTTGGCTGGAAATAAAATATATTATTCCTCTTATAACAAGTAATACTTTGTATTTATATATGCGCACTTTTTCCGAGGGTTATCTTTCAAAAAGTTACTTGGATGAATGTGCATCCTTGCACCCGCTCTTCCAATGATTCCAAAAGGGATTCCCATATCACAGTAATGATGTGAAGCCAACAAATAATATTATAGTTTTCGGAGCTTTTCGCTATCAAAAAAGTGAAATGAAAGGTATGAGCTGTGTATCATGCACTACGTGGCTAGTTTTGAGTGCAAATATTTCCATTCAAATTGGTTGTTCAACAAAGCGCAGACTACAGGTGCTAAAATCAAAGGCTCATTTTTGCGGCCTTGATTGACGTAATATTTTTTTTTCATTTATTGATTTGTTAATCTAAAGCAAACGAGTTTAGCCGAAGTAAAATAGCATGGGTCAAATTTTCTTGACTAAAAAATTCATAGCGATCGATATCCTTCAGCAAGATGTTTAAGTGAATGGAAAAAAGTAATGATTGAATACGAATATATTATAGCAGAACATGAGTTATTGTTGAGCTCATTGTTTATTGCTGTCAATCACAATATCAATCATACGTCTACTTAAGATTATCTATTAAATTGCAAACCAATTAAAATACGGGACTGTCATTGAAAAGCCATCGACTTTTTACACTTTTTGCGATCAGTAAAATAATTAGCAATAGTAAAGATAGCAAATCAGATAGCCGATGTGGTTGTCCTTCATCACTGATGATGACTACAGTTCGATGACTTGATAATCGATGTCAGAAGAATTCAAATGGGTAATATCGAGATTGTAATAAAAAGTCGAACATAAAATTTAATTGTAAGGACTCATCTCATTACTGTTGCGTATTTAATTCATTTCTACGCAACGTTTTATTTATGACATGTCATCCCATCCTTGTGAGTAATTATCATGTGCGGCATGCCCACAAATTAAATGAATAATGTAGTAACAATGTCGACAAAGCTGATGGTACAATAGAAGGAGACTTCTTGCAAAAAAATGGGTATATCAATGTAGTCATGTAATCAATCACAGTTAATACACATCATCGCATCGCATATTGACATGAACTTTTTCTAATCAAATGATCAGTAATATAAATAAATCCTAGCTTGAGTTTGATATGCAAGGGCTGTCTCGCTGTTAAATCGAAAGTTAAAACGTATTTCAATTACCTCTCTTAGGTAACTTTTATGGTTTACGTACGAAGCAACCTTTTTTTCTGCATCTTTTGTTGTAAGTTGAATATGTTCTAATTCCCACTGCATTTACTTTGAAAGAATAGCAAACTCCCATGGATTTTTGTTTTCATATTGCAACGACTCAGATTGTTTGTCTTTTGCGTACGTGTTTGTACACTTGTAGTTCATGGTTTAGTATGAAGCGCCGTATGAAAGGGGTACATGTGTCAGGAGATAAGTCCAAGCAAGGTGAAGAAGAAGTCATGTTCTTTGTTGCTTTCCTTCGTTGTGTATCAGAAAGTAAAATCTGAAAATTATTACTTTTTGATGATGATGATGGACAAATGCTCAGGATTAACTAATGTGCATATTTACTAAATAGTAAGCTTAGTAGAGGGAATGTGGTAGGTAGGTACACATCCTTCTGCTCATTGTCATTAAAGAAGATTTATTGAATTTAAGTGTTGCGTTATTCGAACGTAAGTAAATGATATTACATAATCCGAGTATGTGTCTTATAAACTGATACATAAATACAATTATTATTTACCTCCTTGCGTTAATGATGAAAAAAACAAGGTACGGGTATATTGAAATGGAATATTACATTTGAAGAAATCCTAGTTTTTCGATCAGATAAATTTTTATGACGTATCCAATTGCTGGAAAGTAGTATTCAAAACTGGTAGGTATTTTCTGATCCCACATCAGAAAAACTTCCTTGCCCTGCATTTTCTCCCCCGACATTTTAATAGTATTGTATTAATCTCATCCTTGAATATATATCATCTATCCACTGCAATAATATAAGCTAGAGTCGAATCATGACGCATGTGTAAGGATAAGATGAATGATAAACTACCCATTTACTTATACCTGCCTTTTTATATTTCTTTTTGTAATCGATCTATTGACTTGTGGCCAGTCTGACTGAAAACGATCTCTGGTAAACAGATGCTCATGGGAACTTGTTTTTGCTTCGATAACTTTCCGTATACAATCCATATGAAATTATTGTTTGAGTGGTAGAACAACGAAACAAATTAGAATTTAGCACTTTGAATGTTGATGGTCCCTTACCAGACCAGGAATGCGTTGTTCCAACGAGACATAGCTGCTTATCAAAAAGAAAACGACATAAAAATTGTAGTTAGTTAATTTATCTCAACTTACTTCAGCTTATTGCCTTGGCTCCTGCCCCATAAAAAAGTGATAAAATATCAACAATATCGATCCAATCCTATGACTACGTTAATCTGGTAAGACAACACCCTAAAGCTATAATAATACATAATATAGCAGTTGATGGAAAAGATGAGTCTATCGGTTGATATGGTGTGGATGCTTTTTTCTGGCTATTTACAATCAGAAACGTTTTCCTTGATGCAAAAACTGCATAATGTCCCATTTGTGCTCTGCTACTGGACTATCCTATTGTCTTTGCATTTGAATTGTAGATTTTAATCTGTAATGGATGCAGTTTCATGTCCGATTTGGAGTATTTACCGAAATATATTCTGTTGCTTATTCGGTAGAACAGAACTAATATGTCCGGCAGCAAAACTATTGTTGTATCACATTGCCCCGTAAGATTGATTATCTTACATTCTTTAATTACAAATTAGCCATACTTTTCTCCGACAAGCATTGTTACAATTCGAGTTGTGGCAAGAAGTTATGCGACTTTTGCTCAACATGCGACAAACTCTTGACAATGAAAGGAGTTTTGCAAAATAAGTTGAAACTCCCAAACAAATAAAAAAAGTTTTTTTTAAAGACTCAAATGCACATGGTGAGTTTGACGGGGATCCATACATTATCGTGTAGTTTCAATGTGATGATGTACTGCCATAACGATATACGTTTCCTCAAATATATTATCTATGCACATGGTATTTTGTATGATTACATGTGCTCCGCTGGATTGCTTCCAGTATCTGTATCCAAATATAGTTGATGCATTTTCCAAAGCCGAAACTGGAAAGTTTCAATGGGGAAGGAAGACTCAAAACGGGAGAAAGAGGGCTAGGAATCGGAAGAGTGTATATAGTTTGTACCTTGCCTTTGGTTTGCTGGTCTGGCTCTATGTGAGCTGAGCATTGAGCATACCTATCGAACACTGCCACTTTTTAGAAAAGGGAAGGGAGAAGGATGGGATGTGAATGTGATGAATTTTCGGGGTGTTCGTGGGAAAATCACAGGTGTTTCTTCGTTCCTCTTGTTCCCGTCTCTCTTTTTCCCCGACCTGAATTCAGATAGACGACTTCCCCTTCGTTTTTTCTCCTCTGTCTCTCATTTCTCTGTGTTTTTTTTTATATATATTTGGTCAAATAGGTAGAGTCATCATCATCATCATGGTACAAAACGGGAGTAAATGCAATGTTACTTTTTCATACTATATCCTCCCTCCTCTTTTGGGGTAGGTGCATCATCACAGCATTTACTTTTACTAACTACTGGGAAGCTTGTAACTGGATTCGGTACTGCGACAACCAACTTTGGAATAAAAATTCCATATATCTTTTTTTCCTCATCCCGTCTTATTTGTTCACGTGCGTTTTTCAGAAATCTTTGTTAAGGATAAGGACTAACTTACTAAGTTTTTGACAAAACTTGGTGATGATGTAGTATGTCGTTGCTATCAGGGCAAATGTATGTACTTATATCTCTATTCTATATCCATGTATAGATACTACGTAGGTGGGCAAATAAGTGAAAGCAGTCTTGACAAAGATTCATTTATTCAGCAGCAGGCACTGTTTATAAAGCTAAGCTTCTTGGAATTATACTTAGAATTGTGTAGGAGTGGAAGACTCTCGCAATTTCATCATAGGTAATTTATAAAAATAATGTATGGAAACACTGTATATTACAGCCTATTTACAGCTGTACCAATTCAACTCTATGGTAATTATAGTTTTCCGGAAACGATAAGGTCGACGATCAAGCTATAGAAACGGCATGAATTTATTCTTCATTCGTCTTGATCATGTCTCAAGATTAGGATGTTGAAACTGAAATGGTTTTTATTTGGATTCATACATGGATTTATGAAGTAGTGTATTATATGTATTGGTAGTTGTACTCATCGTTGCGGAAATCATTTCAAGATGATTCTCGAGACTAAATATTCCAGACGACATAAATTTCCTGGTTGTAGCGAGGGGAAATGACGATTTGTCAAAACTCGGTAAATTTCTGTAATTCATTGATCATGATTTTGCATAAATTATTGATAGTCAGCATTACGTAATTATGCAGTTTTTATGACAATGCCTAGATTTCATGTAAGAAACGTAACAACCTGGGACAGAATGAGTGAAACTGATGAATTATGATGTTGCTGTATCCAACCATGATCCAAGCTTCCTTTAATAATAGTGAACTCATCCAATTTCACAGATCACCCACACGGCA
>JAQGAI010000339.1:0-21977 GCA_034696905.1 Lepidocyrtus violaceus | reverse complement strand
GTGCTCTTCCGATTTGAATAGGAAACCGGAATGTTTACCATTGCATTTTCCCTTTTTTCCTTTCCTTATCCCTGCCAAACCGATCGAAAGGACTCCACAATGAGAGTCAGTCCATATTCCAACTCCATCTCCACCCTACGTAAACGTGGCTCTTGTTTGAGAGCCGAGGATAAGGATAAAGTTTTGAGGAGAAACCAGCTGAGCGAAGTGAGAAGCTCCCACTGCTGCTGCTGACTCAGCTTCCATCTAAATCCAAAACTCTTTTGGGTTCTTATTCCTTTGAATTTTTTTTCTTCTCCTCCACGATAAAATAAAATGTATGCACGCGCATAATATTTATTTTCATGGATTATACTTTACTTTATTCTGTCAGTGGAACAAGTGAATAGAATTGAGAGGGAGAAAGGAAGGAAAATGGGGGAGCGAAAAATAGAAATCCTTTAGGGTTATAAAAAATATAGAAATACGTTACGTAATATATATGCCTCGATGAATATAACGAATGTAATTTAACTGCAATATCGAGAGCTAGACTTGGCGGTGTCTGCATTTCCCATAACAGGAAACATTCGAGGAACCCTAATTTCGTGGAACTTGCCTTGAACTTACTATGTATATGCGTGCGTCCTCTGTCCTCTGTGGATTGGGTTGGGTGTAGGGAAATATAATGATGACTTTCCTTTTAATACCAAAAAAAAACATTTCATTTTTATTAATATCCTGTGTTTTTAAATACCCGTCTGCTCAATACTTTAATGGAAAGGGAGCAATAATATCCACGAAGGAAATGTTTAGCATTGGACCAACAGAGTTAAGTTGACTGTCCCTTGTGTATTCAAAAGATTACAGAAAAACCCAAACAGGGTTCGAGGAAAATAAAAGTGCTTTACATTTGAGAATATAATATGGTATTTGCACAGAAAACGCGTAACATTAGGCCATTAGCTCATGACTTGCATGTTTTCGAATTCTTATACATAAGCAAAAAAGAAAGTTATTACTGACCCACTTCAGTTTTCATTAACTCTGTGTAGAAAAATGAAAATATGCTTTTCATGAAGAGAAAAAATAAGAAATTTAATGAACCCTGTTGTGCGTAGACGTAGAGTATTTTGCAGAAAATTGTGTGGGGAGCAGGGACGTGAGGTTTGGCTTGAAATTAGTCCTTTTTCCTCTCATTAATTTCGAGAGAGATCGTTTTTGGGGTAGCTCAACTCGTGCTTCTAATAATTTCTCTCTAGCCATGTGAACCTCATAGGATGGTATTAGAAAGTGAGCTTTCTTTTGGTAATATCAACTGAATAAGAAAAAGTTTCCCTGTGGAAAACTCTTTTGAGAAGGAGAAGAAAATATCTTGAGTCATACACTATAATAATAAGCTTATCAGATTTGTAATGCAATGCAAGGCTTTGTGTAGTGTCCAACCCACTCGTCAAGGGAAATATAAGTATGAGGATGATGATTATGGAGACAAACAAGCAACGTAACAACGCATCTTATCAAGCTCATCCATAATTTCGTATCCTTTCATCCCCCTCCGAAATGGATATGACGCGAGACGGAAATAAATAATCTGATATGAGCAAAGTTTACGGGGGAGAGCAGGTTGATTTTTTGCAAATTTACAAAATGAGTTGATATCATTTTAAAATATTGTAAAGCGTATCCGTATCGGATACAAAAAAAAACTTTTTCAAACATGCCTTAAATTTATCTGTAAGTTTCAAGAAAATGGCTGAAAACGGATTTCCAGGAAAAATCCTACGCTTTCATTTTTTCCAGCCGAGAAAATTGCAAGATAACGGGATTTTAACAATATCGCATGGAACGCTTCCAGCACTCCTTGCCCTGCACGAGTGACCCTTTGGTAGCGCTTGATAAAAAAAAACATAAAGCAGTACAGGCTCGGAATAAATAGGGAAGGTTCTCCTTTGAAAGAGAAAATAAAGTTTTTTTCTTAACGTTTTCCTTTTTCTTCCCATGTGTGATTTCTTGGAGAAAGTATGGGCAAAGATACAAAGCCATTACACAGCACTCTGCCTCCGTGGAACTGGAAAGTGGCGATAACTTTTGCTGAAAAGGACTTCCCTGGAGCGGAGAAAAAACTGCTGGCCTTGTTGTATTGTATTGTGTATCGTATCATGTTCTTCTACTTATTTCGTTAACAAGGAGAAGCCATTTAAGTAGTTCTTTTACTGTGTGGAAAGAAGAAGGAAGGTTCACTTTACTTACTCCCACTCACTCCTATTTTTTCCTTTATCCTTTGTACAAATAGAAAGGTCGTTCCACCACTTTCGCTAAGACCATATTCTTACCCGGCAGCCTGTCGAGTGTGACTAAAAAGGAGCGTTTGGCTTGAAGGAACTAGCTAGCTTTTTTTCTAGTCAATATTATATTGTAAGAATAGTTAAATAGACCATTACGGAAGGTTGGATTTGGCCAAGTAAAAATACATATGGTAGTACACAAATGAGGGTCTAGGTATATTTAGTAGTTTTCTTTATGGTGGGTTATGAAAATTGTACTTGCCTGAGAAATAACTGTAATTAAAGAAATTGTCGAGTTAGAAACATGTACATTCTTGGTATGCAGGCAAGCCAAAACACGTGTTGCTTGATTTTTTTTACAGGGACAACAGGGTTTATACTTTATACTTCATACTTTAAACAGGGTTTTTACGATTTCAAAAACGATTTATGATAGGATCATTCAATCTGCAGCATCGTCCGATTATATTGATTTTTGACAAACCAACAAAACAACCTGCTCAATGTAGCAGCTTGAATAACCGAAATAATAAAATTTCGTCCTTTGCCAAATACGTTTTGTTGAAATTTGATTATGACAATTTCATAAAAATTCTAAATAAATATTTTGCAATTTTGCATCAATTTTTTGCTGGCCTCTTCTGTTATTCCCGGAAATGGGAATAAAAATAAGAGCTATTTTATTGCCTTATTTGACCCAAATATTCTTTTTGAAAAGTGCTGCGTGTTCGATTGAGTTATTTTTATGAATAGAGTACAATCATAGTAGATCCCCAAAATGGGAAAGAGTTATTTGTTGATTGAGCACAAATTCTTGAAAGGCAGATTCTTTCCATATTTTATTCTCCTTTGAGAAATGCCAAAAACTTGATAGGATTGCGCAGTTGAACTTCTTGCAGACTCCGCTAAATACAATATTGACTTTGTCCAGTTTACAGTGGTAAGATACTTAAGGATGTTGTCCCCAATCTGGAAAAATTTAGGTTTATTACGTCTTTCTTTCCGAGAGAACTATTCCTTCCATTCAGTATTCCCACATAAATAGGGATATCTTGGAAGATCAAATTATGCAAAAAGTTTAATTTGTTTCGGTTCGGATATATTATTTTCCCCAAAATAGGATGACGATTCTATATGCATTGTATTTCAATGGAATTTTCCCTCCTCTCCGCTTAGGTATATGAAAGAACAAATTCAACTCCGCCATCTTCAGTTCATACCCCACATATATTTGCATAACTGGAAGAAAGAAAATGAAACCACCATTCCATCCATTCCTATTCACAATACGTAGAACATGACTGGTTAACCATCCCGGTTCTTTCTTCTGGTATGTTTATCATAGCAGCAGTGTTGCTTACATTTTACGGTTATGGGAAGCAATTTGGAAACCGGAGAAAACAACTCTGGGAGAGTTTTTATTTAGAAAACTGGAAAATGGCCACTTTCACTGGTGTCTATGTACCTATGTATTTCAATATCCTATCTTTACATTTGAAATACTTATACCTACCTCCTTTGTGACAAAAAACTAGGCACGGGCACATATATATTTTTTTGCTTTTATTATTGTAGTTTTCTTTGTAGGTTGATGATCCATTTCAAGAACCCATTTAAAATGTAAACTATGTAGGAACGGAAGTTGTCACACGTGTGGTGGTGGCCTGCCTGTTTACAACACTTTCCCCAGGATTAACTTTTTTATCCGGAGAAAGCTAAGCTGCTGCTGCTACTTTCAAATCGTATCCAAATGATACGTCTTTGTCGTTTTTCTCTTGATGTGTGAATTTATTAAATTTTTTCTCCGACTTGTGCGGGGAAAATGCGTATACCAAGTCAATGGATAAAAAACTGAAATGTGCGTTTGTTGGCCTTTACCTCAAATATATTTACAGAAAAGAAAAAAAGTCTTTTTTAAGTATAAGATGAAAAAAGAAAGCAAACACAGTTTCGAGCTTCATAACCCCGCAAACTCATTTACCATAAACGGATTTCCTAACTGGAACTTTCCGGGTAACTTCCCTCCATCCATTCCAGTATACAAAAAGAATACCGGAAGAAACCCAAAAGCAACCACCAGCACCAACCATGCCAAACATCATTGGCTACAATTACAGCAAAAAAAGAAGAAGAAAAACTCAAGCTCAGCTTTGCTCCAACTTTGTCTCCCTCTTACATAATCCGATTCTCCAACAATCATTCCCCTCAAAGTACAACTATTAAAGTAACTATTTAACACTAGTTTTTACTCCCACCAGGGCCAAGGGTTTTACGTTCCTACATGGGTAGTTTGTGGTGGTGTGTGGTATTTTTGTGTCTGGCACGAGTTGGTTGTGTGGTGTGGTGCCATTCGTGGTGGTGTTCCGGGTTTGGCTTGGCTGGTGGCTATAACACAATCCAGTCAAATGAGATTTTTTTCCAACCCAGTCGTTTTTTATCCCTTTCAGTTTTACTTTTCTCTTTTTTTTACGGATTGGGTTGACTAAGCGTGAAGAAAAGTTGATGGATTTGAAAATGAGTTTCCACCATGCATGTTTGTCAAAAAGCATGTTACTTTGGTGGCTGCTGCTAATTTCCTTGTCTTTATGTGCACGATATCGGTCCATATAACTTGCGCCATTAAATACACGCGTACATGCAAACGAATATGGATAGGGAAAGTCTTTTTCGCCATTATTGCTCCCGTCGAGTCTCAACCTCGTCAAAATCAATGAGCAGTCATGCGTCAAAGATCGATTTTTTTTACATAAACTTTAAAAAAACAATTCCTCCCTCCCTTGGAACTGTGAATTATTCACGGGAAAATCCTGTTTATTCAGCCACAGTACAAAAATAAATTCCAACCATAAAATAAAATAAAAAAATAACCAGCGAAAGAAAGAAGAAAGAAAAAGTTACTGTTTTGATTATTTGACTAGGATCTGATGCGTATCTAATGATGCTACCATTACCAACTAATATTGTGCCTTTTCCCTCCATCTCTTCCAAAAAAGCTCATTTTAGCTACCAAACATGCCACAAATTACATATGCCAGATTTACATTTCAATTTTAGTATTTGGTCTTTCCTTCAACACGGTTGATGTTCATTTTTGGTTGGATTTCTTTCTTTCTGGAAAATTACTTCTTTTTCGTGCGATTTTTACTTTCTTTCGTGCGCTTTTGGCACATGATTCTCATTCTTTCGGAAGATTTTTCTTATTCTTCCACTTTCCCTAAAAGTTTCTTCCCCCTTTCATTCTCCACCGGTTTTTCTTCTCATTCCTAGTTAGGCAAATATATATTCAGACAAGAGAAGAAAGGAAGCAGCAGGGGGTCATTGGGTTGGTTGGCTATAAGTATGAGCGGAGAACGTAACAGGAAGGAGAAGAAAAAGAATGCTCCAAATAGTTTCGTTTTTACTATACATTCTCCCTCCCACAATGTTGCCATTTAGATACGGTGGTGGTGGCAGTGGTGGCCGGTATTAGTGAAAGTTTGATTGTTTGCCAAAACGAAGTCACTTTGCATAACATACTATCCTGCATACGTTGTGTATAAAGTATAAAGTTGACGCATAGAGAAAGAAATGGGAAATAGCAGTACATATATTTTGGGCTATGCGGACATGGATGAATGAACTGTAAGTAAAAAATACTTTCTCTCGGCTGGAGTGTCTTGATAAAAATCATGAAATAGGGGAAAAAAACTTAGTATTTTTTGTAAAAAAAGTATTTTTTTTGGCATTTTTTGTATGTTTTAGCAAGGGAAAAGGGTTCCACTTTAAATACCATGTCGATGATGATGATGATGATATGGCATGCGGTGAAGGAATGCTATTAACTGTTATGAATGTATTAAAACGTTTAATTTAATGTGATGCGGTTCAGCCATTTCCAGCAATGTTAAACAAACTTCAATTTGATTACCCCGCATGAGTGGATGTACTTATTTTTTGGAGAGATCAAAGGAAGAAAATGGATACAATTTTTTTAAGTTTTAGTTTTTTTTTGCCAACTCAACGTATATGAATTAAACTTGAACCAAAAAAAAAGATCAAGATCAGTTAATAAGTGTAGTATGGCATGATATGGCGGAGTATCGTTAGTCGATCCATTTTTGGTTCTGTCGAGAGAAAAAAATAAATAAGTGAAGTAGGTAATAGGATACCATTTCTGAAATTGACTGAGTCGAAGCCATAGACATTGACTCAGACATTCCCATCAATTTCCATCGAACCATACCAGACTCGGTTGGATCGGACTCTAGTTTCTTGGAAGGAGGTTGGAAGGAAATGCAAAATAAAAATGGGCAAACTATCGAGCAAGAGAAGATAAAAATGGGAAAGGAAGTGAACAGTGAACGCGGACTGCTCTTCCAGAGTGAGTGAATCCCATCATCATTATCGGGAGATACTCTGGAGAGGAGCCCAGGAAGCAAAGCATGTTTTTCATTGAACTCAAAGTGAAGGAATAAGAGTTATTTTATACATATCATTAGAATAAGATAGTCACACACAAAACAGGGCCGAGTCAAGCCTCTTCCTGGAAAATAGAATACTGAACTGAACAAAGTGTGTTTCTATTTCGGTGGTGTCTAGGATGGAATAAGTAAGTCATTTCAATCTCCAAAAAACATACTTGGGCTCCCAAAACAAGGGCCATAAATGTGGTAAAAACATGGTTGGGGAAGGAAGGGAAAATTTTATTTTCATGGTGCTCCCCTTCTTTCCCTCTCTGGTTTATTACTTCCTTTTTTTCTTACAAAAGAAAAGAAAACAAGAAGAGCAGTCAATATATAATTTTGTTTAGAGAGTAACTGGGTAAAATTGCGTAAAAAGAGCGTATTCTTTTCAGCTAGGCAGATATAAAACGGAAAATAAAGCTTGTTACAACAACAGAAGAAAGAAGGGAAATAGGCAGTTTCTTTTGCTTCTCGGGGTTGGATGAGGAGGATCATGGTTGAGTACTGGGGAGGTAGTTATTTCGGTGTGATGAGAAGTTTCAATGTTTTTCTAAGCAGGTTACACATTATTCCCAACAGAGACAAAAAGTAATCAAAAGTACAAGAGGAAAAGGAAACAAGGATGGGAAGAGGAGAGTAAAAGGGATCAGGTCATAGGGAAGGAAAAGACGAGCAAGTTTTAGTTTCTTTTTTCTTCCAAGTAGACATAAGATACTGTGCTTAGGATAGAGAATAGGTATTTTATATAGTACAGGTAGTCCGGATTCCACTTTCAACTATTGAACCTTGAACTTATCTGTAGTGTAGTGGAATGGAGAACTGTTGTAGAGCAGTTCTGTTTACTTCCTTTACTACTCTAAAACAAACGGCAAAAATATCGATATCTTGTCCTTATAGATGTTTCTTGGAAGTATGTACAACTTGCCTTTTGCTTGTTTGCTCTTGTTTCCAATCCAAAATAGTGAAAGTTGCTTTTTAAACTTGCATCCTCCTAAGATGGATCTATAAGCACATTCGTTAAAAAAATAGTGGGTAGTGTGCAATTATTAAACAAAGCACTTCTCTTGAACTACTTAGGTAGGTGGATCTTCGTAGAAAAAAAAATTCGTTCTTTTTTGTTATTTATTTATTTGTTGAATTTTTCTTCTTCACATTTTGTTCTATTAGCCTTTTCGGTAGTTAGAACAGATAAAAAAGAAAGTTGAACGGGCTGAACGAGAGTAGAAAGCGGAAGGGTTGTTCTACATTTTTGAATCTTCCTTCCTGTGTTACTTTTCATATATGTGATGTATGTATGTAGGTATGTAATGTGGTAGAACGCAGAAAATGGGATTTTTTGTCCAATGAAAAGAAAAACCGCTGGGAAATTGGAAAGAGATTTCACTCGGATTTCATTTCATTTGAATCGATGATTATTACATTATATGAAATAAGACGGGGAACAATAATCCATCTGCTTCGTGCTGTTTCATTCCAAATTCCTAGCCAATCCTTGTTCCTGCAAAATGTGGGTAGTAGTGCAGTGGCTTAATTTAAAATCAGTTGGAGAAAGCCATTTACTTAGGAACAAAGAAATTCACGGAAGAGGCTGGGGATCGGCAATGGGAATTCTGGAGAAAGCTTTCAATGTAATGAAACATTTCAAGGTAGTCCGTTCGTTGTAGGTATGTATCTTCACATTGTCATCTCCTCTCTAGATTCCATTCACTGATCAAAAAACATTTTTTAACATGTTCCGTGTATTGGATTCGTTAAAGACCTCAAAGAAATGGATTTAGGTAGGTAGCTATTGTAATTTAAACATATTTATTAAAATGATGAAACAACTTCTTTGAAAGATTTCGACCAAAGTCAAATAAACGGGTAACTAACAAATGAAGGCAGTGGAAATGGGGTTGGTGGTAGGCACAACTAATTAGGAATAGACAGCAAGAGCAAACAGATAATTTACTGAAAATAGCGTCGGAAATATATTTGTTTACCGACTAAGTATTTAATCATCCATCAGGTTGACGGATCATTGAATGACATGTGGATTAAACAAAGCAAAGGAATCCTCGATGAAAAGCTATAAAAGAATATTATTATTAATATTATGAATCACTCAATTTTCTAAATGTACATAAAAACACATTATTATCTAGTTTGTTCTTGCATCTATCATATTTGTTTGAACCGAAGGAAGAAGGAACAGTCAAATATAAATACATGTTTTTTATGTGAAGGCAAGTTAGTGTCAGACTTTATGAGTGAGCGGGTATCACACCGTCGTTGGCCCGTTTTTTTGCTCTAACCAACCCACCCCGTAATTCATCCTTTTCTACATTGACATTAAGTGACATGTCTGTCTTGCTCTCCCATTTTGTGCCCTTTTCTTTCCCTTCTCTTCTTCTCTATTTCCCTTTTCTGGAAATGTAAAAACCGCTGGCTTGAATATAAAATGAAGATGTCAAGCTGTACACATTCCCACATACATATTGGTTAGTGTATTATATTATATTAGTAGTTGGAGGAAGCTTTCCAGGCAACACCCTTCGCATAAATGAAGAGAGAGAGAGAGAGTTGGAGGAAGAGAAGAAAAGACAGACGCGGCAGAAGTCCCTTTCCTTTTAGTGCCAAGTAGAAAGTCGCATTCATTATAAGAGTCTTTTTTATATATTTGGGACAATCCCATAACAATACAGGCCACAGAGAAATATGCGCCCATCTCTCTGTGAGCAGGTGTATGTATATATTTGCACACGTGAATGCTGACACAGTCTACGTGAGGCAGATTTTCTGTCTCAAGACATGAAAGTGAAAGTAAAGAAGAGGGATGAGGACAAGTAATATTACGTGAGCGGTTTCATTCCAACAAAAAAAACCAGGGCTTTCCTTCCACTTCCACCACCACTCATGTATGTATTTGTGTAGTGTGATAATCGATTTCGGCTTCCACCATTCTTTCTTTCTTTTGCTAAGTTAGTTACTTTTGGTTCTCCATCTCAAAGTGTGTTATTCCAGGCCCGGAAAACAGAAAATATAACGGAAATATTTTAACAGTATAATTTTACTGTGAGGGAGCACATCCGTATGAGTATGAGTGTTAGTATCTCCTTTTGAGAGAGAGGGATGGCTCCCGCACTCCTGTCGCCTTGCATCTGGTGTCACATCCACCAAAAGAAAACTCATTACTGCAAGCAGTCGACCGACCGACCGACCTTGTAGCAATGTGTAATGTGTGCATACATAAAAAAAACTACTTTTATAGACACGACACGGGAGAGGAGGATACTGGGATGTGAATGTATTCATGTTCTGCTTCTTCTTCCAGGAAAAATCATCAGTGACAAAACCCAAGTAAGTAGGGAAGGATCTCTTAAGGAGAATGAATATGGAGGAATTGAATTTCTCGGAATTCAGTTCATAAAAAAGGAAGAAAAAATTCTACCTAAAACGTTCTGTTCGCTTTCACTTTTCTCTTACGAAAAACGATACTTGTTAGGAAGGACAGTAAGGAAGTACCCGAGTAAGAGAAAGTGCCCCTTCTAGTACTACGAGTTCGATGTTAGGGCATGCATTATACAACTTCCATTAGCATTACCTCACCTTCTCCCTTAATTCCTCTGTGGCGTTATGTATGTGTGAGCGGCCACCGCAGCGATCTGGCCCAGTTTTCTTTAATAAACGCTTTATGCACTCGGAGGAAGGAGTTGGTTAGATTGGAATGAAGTAGAGAAGCAGCAGTATCATCTTTTTAGGAAGGTGGCCGGTTATGGTAATGTTGCGCAAATTCACTGTGAGAAAATGGGAGTTGGGTTTCTTCTTTAAAATTCTTAATTTAAAAATTTATCAAGCGAAGAGGAAGTGCAAGCAAACGCGCAGAGATCTTTCTCTCCGGTAGTGCCTTGCTTATGCTTATGTATGTATATAACGATGAGGATGATGCAGAAAATAGGATTCTTGTAATGGCAGAATATTTATGTATATTTTTTTGGTTAAAATGGGACAGTAACTGAAGGTGAGTGTTGAGCAAGGTTATACTCAACTTTATGAACCTGCAGCAGAAATAGCTGATCTGGCTATCGTCACTGCTTATTTGCCCTTAGCATTAGTGTTAAGCTAAAAAAACATTTGGAAATTGGAAAGGATGATGTGTAAGAAGTTGACTTTTTCTTCTTTGCCTTCTTCTCAATATCAAAAAGGGGAGGAAATAAAGTAATTTATAAAATTGTGTAAAATATAAACTGAAAATGGTTATACCCCTCGCTCAAGTGAAGCTTTTTAAGAAATTAGATGCCAAATCAAGACGAAGGCTGTGAGAAGGCTTAAATAAAAAGAATCAGACGTCCCCCCCCAAAATAGACCATCCTTGACTTGTGCTTTGTTAGTATTAAAGCGGCTGGCTGTGAGTGAACAAGCTTTGTCATCATCGGCCGAAAAAACAGTGCTAAACAGAGAAAGTCAAATTCCAACCGAGCCATTCCTCTCCAAGCTTGGCCACGCAGGAGGGAAATATTTCTGCGGACAATCTGCCTTTCTACTTCTACGCATTAGAAAGGATTGAATAGAAAAGGATTTAGCTTACAAAGAGCATCCAGCAAAAAGAGAAAGTTTTTTTCTCTCCGCTAAAGAATACAACTTTCCTTCTTCCCTTCTAGATAGCTTGCTCCCTGCCGTGTACAATAACTTGACTGTTTAACGCTTTTACTTTTGTTCCTCCTGCAGCAGAGCAGAGTGAAAAAGGGCGGACTGGCTTTCACAGCAACCTACCTACTCTATTGTCTATTTTATTTTGGGGCAAAATTCCGATATAGCAAACAAGCCATCCATCCTCACCTTCCAGATATATTTTACCTCCTCAGAAATCCCGCTACTAATGGGAGAGTAGTAGCAAATACTCATCTCATAACTTTTTATTAATCCAGGAATTCCTATTGTTTGGCTCTCTATTGTATCCTGAGTTTTTGAAGACATATTGCTATCCATCCGCTTCTACCTAGTAGCTCCAAGTAACGGTGAAGTCTAACTTGAGCTGGTAGAGTTTTTTTTTAACATTTATTAACACTTCCCATGTTAGCATATAGCTAGGTATGCTGGAGAGTACTAAGCCTTCTCTCGATTCAATATCCTTCTTATCATACCTTGTTGTCCATCCATATCAAGCTTTCCCCTCCCACCCTTCCAATTAATGTCGGCTCGCTAGATTTATCGGGGAGCTGGCTAGTCCCTTCTTCTCATTTGAATTCGCATCAGAGGGATCGTGCCAGTAATTTTAATCAAATACAACTCTAAACTTAATTTGTTTTGGGGGGAGAAGAGGTGTTCTTCTCTACCCTAGCCCAAAAACCAACCACCTTTTCTCCTTGCTTTATTGGCTGTGGAATGCTAATATCCTCCTCCCGATTCTCAACCATATATGTACCCAGCTTTTTCTTCTTGCGTGATATATGGATTGCGTAACGTAGCGCAGATCCAATATCGATATTGGTTAGGCAGCGGTCCATATTGTAAACATGGGCTATTAGGAAACATGTTAAATGAAGCCATGAGCGTATTTTTTTGTAGTATCCCAACATGATCCTTTACCACCTGGGAGGAATATTACATAAAAATTACCATTCCAGTTTTACCTGGATCCTTCCTTTTCCCAACAACTCTTGATTTTCTTATTCCATTCCTCCTCCCATCCATCTCGTTTATATGGACGCGGTCAGAAGCATGCGGAGGCCGAGGAAAATTAAAGAAGAGGGAAGGAGAGCAGACAGCATAAAAAACAATGTAATAATAACAAGGCATCCATCCCAAAAAACAAATTGTATTGTATTGTCTATGGCTGATCATCCTTTATGTCTGTCCTTCAGCGGAGCTCATGTATCAGGAAGAAATTGTTCCCCTTCAGAATATAAACAAGAGAAAACTGGACGTTTAGTTTCGTGAGGAACAGGCAGAATCCAATCGAGTACATCCACTAGTATTTTTTCCTATCAGCTTCCATTGTTTATTCACGAATCTTATTACATCTGACATGAAATTGCATAGAAAGAGAGAGAGAGAAAGCGTCAGGGAAGGCATGTGAAATTCAAAGCCAATTCACTTTTCACTTTAGTAGATCCCTCGCTGTTTTTATGTGCCTTGCTTTCTCCTGTCCATCCACCACCGACCGACCGACAAGACAAGGTTTTTTTTAGCAAGTCAGCTCATGTCGATTTATGTATTATGTACACCTTCCCCCGAACAAAAAAAACGTGAGGCAATCGGGTAATGGGTTTGGTGCTTGATTTGAGAACCAAACCAAACCGAAGCAACCATCTCATTCGTTGTTATTGGCTCGGTTGGTTTTCTCCTATTGAAAGTGAATTCATTCTGGAAAAAAAGCAAAAACCAAACGCAACATCCACATCATAAGTACATACATAACATGAGACTTTCACTTTCACCATTAGCACGGAACAGCAGTCGATGAGGGAGAGGAGGATCATGATGAAAAAAAAACTTAACTTAAAGAAATTACCAACATATGCCTTGCTCCACACTCCACACACACACATGCCTATTATACGGTCTACCGCAAATGGTAACTAACATCCATGACGGTAGTCAAACGAGAAAGCCAATGACTAGGTTGTCTACAAAGTCTACACCTGATAATGGCTTTAGTCCGTGTGTGTAAGCATCTGTATGAATTTCCAAAAGCTTGTACTCACGATCATCATCATCAACCAACCTATTTTATATTCTGGGTGAAGAGCAAGGCAAGCAAAGACAAGCCTCTTCCTTCCTTTCCAAGTTACTCTTACCATTCAACTATGAAAGCTTCCCAATTGGAATCAGACGGGATTTTTTTCTGTGCTAAAACATTTCAGCCAGCTTTAAGTTTTTCATCTTGTACCTGTTTGCACCAAATAGGTAGATAGTTTCAATTTTCAATAAGATCAGTGCTACAAGATCATGACCATTCAGCGATGCCGAGAAAAAAGTCGCGTTACGCAACTTCGCATTCGCATCATCGTCAGAATTAAAATTGTATTAGTTGGACTGGAATCGTATTCGATGATGATGAAATTTCCCGTTCCCAAAGTTCATCCAACTTTTTTTTAGATAAGTATTATGCAGACATTTTGCTTTTTTTGCTCTGAACGGAAAGATAATAACATTCTTTGTGAATTGTTTCGTGATATTTGAGTTGAGGAAAGTTAGTTTAATCAAATCTAGTTAAATAATTTCCTCGTACAAAATACAGCTTGTAAGACAGTTCCCCGCTCCCAGTTCAACTTTCTCCAGGAACATCATCTTGGGTAGAAGTAGAACTACCTATATGCATGCCTCACTCGCAAATCCCAGCATTGCATGAGTAGTATTATTTGTAGAAAGGTAAATGAAAAAAGTTGAACTTTAAGGGAAAGACAAAAGTTTATGAGATTTCTCAGCCTCCGCCTTAGTAATTTATAACAAGGAAGTGAAGACGGCGGAAGATAATGCCTGGGCCTAAGCTTTATATGTGGGAATGGAATGAAATGGGATCTCCAAACCTAAATTAATATTTTTCCCGTGGAATTCCTCCCTCCCTCCCAAACAAGATAGTGTTTATCCCTTTTCTATTTTCCGGAGAAGTTTTATCCCAGTTTATCCGGAATTTTAAAGCTCCTTTACATGCTCGGAATGATAATGGTTAAGTGACAGAGGATTTCCCTTTTCTGTATATCTAAGCAAGCAGGAGTATAAAATGGGTTGGGACATGTGTCATGTTGTTGGTTTGTTTTTGCAGGAAATGAAATGAAACCTCATTTGTAGCCTTTACAGCGGGATGGGAATGGAACGGGAAGAAATTTACAATAAAACTTGAAAAAACATTGTGCACAAAAGTTGAACTCATTTCGTTTCATAGTTTTTTTCAGCTTTGATTGTTCATTCGGAAGTTTTTTTTTTGTTTTTGTAATAAAAGTTGAGGTGACGTTATAAAAATGGTTGGGCTGTGGCTCCCACGTTCTCTTTTACTTTTTAATTGAATAGTACCTCACCAAATTCGCATTCCATGCTGGTTTCCTCAATTTGAATATTATGGTTATCTGGAAAGTTGTTTTTCAAGTTATGAGAATGAATAATAATCAGTTCTTAAGACGTACCTCTTTTTTCATCCAATTTTGGAAGGGAGAGAAAAAAAGTGTTGTTACATAGTTTAGTGCCTTCCTTCAACTTTGATTTTCGTAGTTTTTTTTCTTGGAAAAAAATCCTTTTTTTATTAAATGATTGCCCTTGCGAATGAAAGCACTATTCTCAGAAATGACAAGAGATGATGTAAAAAGATGAACTTTTCTTGGAAGCGCTAGTTCCTTTTTCCAAGACGTGTCACTCCACTCCATTGGCGAATGCGATGGAATTGTGTAGGTTCGGGCTATTAGCAGAGCTACCATGCTGCTGCCATGTCACAATTTCAGCGAACGCAAGCTTTTGTAATGTCATTTCGCTTCGAGAGATTGGACGTGATTTGTATGTGCACTTGGAACTGTTCTGTGTAAGGAACATGGCATACCGAACTGTGGAGGGCCACACGTATGCAAAGATGAATAGGAAAATCAACATGGAAGCAGGCAGTTGGATGGAAGAAGAAAAAGAGGAAGATGATTAATTGAGCTGTCACATATAATTCCTGTAATAATTTGGAGGGGGACTCTGCCGAGTGTCAATATGAACCTATTTTTAGCACATTGTTTACCACTTCCAATTTTTCGCTCCGGCTCAACTTGTAATCAATCATTTCCAGCCAGTCTACGAACGTACGTACGTCTCCCACCTATGTTTTTGTGAAGGGAGGAAAGAAGAAGAAATATATATCTGCTGGTGAAATGGAATAATATATCAATCAAAAGAACAGTATACTTGGTTGGTGGAAAATTTCAAAGTAAAAATGTTTTCCCAAACTGACTGTTTGCTTGTTTTTTATGCTCGATGCAGTTGTATTTGAAATGGGACGAATGTTGTTGTTGTTGAATGAATGGATTCTACCGAAAAGCATTGTTCTGTTTTTTCGGTATCAGTTTAAATAATTTATGTTGTTCGTTCTGTCAAAATAAAGAAATTGATGTAGGTGCATACGTAGTATTGAAATTCACACGTATGGAGCAAGATGTTACGCTTTCCAATCACAACAACACTTACTCCGTTGTTTTTTAATCCATATTCCACAACCAAAATTTAAAAAAATACCCGGGTAGGTGGGTTAGGTTTTTTTACGTCC
Organism: Lepidocyrtus violaceus; assembly: GCA_034696905.1. Lineage (NCBI taxonomy): Eukaryota > Metazoa > Arthropoda > Collembola > Entomobryomorpha > Entomobryidae > Lepidocyrtus > Lepidocyrtus violaceus. The sequence goes on along the minus strand of JAQGAI010000339.1, from coordinate 6,051 downwards.
CATTGGCATACATGTATATAGAAAGGATACTGCTTCTGAAAATCTTTTTTAACTTTTTAATTCTGATTTACCATCGGTGGTTGAGTTGAAATCTATCTCTTTCTCTGAATCTTAGCTTTCCATTCGAAATTTGCTGGTTTTGTCGTTATTCAAAATAAGGCCAAAGGAGTGGCTAAAGACCTGTCATGTAAATGGTTAGCCTAGTTCGAAAATCCAAGTTTATGCCGTGATGGTTTTCCATATTTGCGAATTTTGTCATATCGGTGCTCTTACAAACCCGGAACTCACTAGTAAAACGGATCACGATCTACTTTCTGCTGTTTCATCTTTAGCCTAAAAATACAAAACGTATCAGTTTATCACTATCAGTTATTTACCCATTACATACTTCCATACAACCTACATATATTACAGATAGGTATACATAGTTAAGTATGTATGTGTGTGATGATATGATTAGAACAGATTGGAAACTGAGCAGTATTGAATGCAGCAGTGGTTGTAAGTGAAACCCTTAAATGATATTTTGATAGCATCCTCCTCATCATCATCGTCGTGCTTTTAGTACCATAAACTGCTTGTTTTTATGCAAACGATGCGCTTCCCAACAATAACTTCCTTCTCCTCCAAAGAAAAAAAAAGATGATAATAGGACTAATAATATTTACAAAGCAAAGATAGAGCCCTGCAAACAGGGAAGAACAAGAAGAAGAAAGAAAGTTGCCCCAACCCAACCGTAAAGCTAGCTTCAGCTCTTACTGATAATAAGGAGCATTAATGGTGAAATAATGTAAGCCTACAAGGAGCATTGTCTTGTACTAGTCAGCCCTAGTATTATTGTTGTTGCTCAAGGCTCCTTGTTTTCGGATTAATGCTCCAGATTTCGTAGTAGAAAGAGAACTGGAAGAAACATCCTCCTATCCTAATGCCGCTACTTACTACACCGCTTTCTCCTGGCATCACGGCTGAAACGAAATTGACGGCGAAGGAATGAAGGAACCTTACCGCTATTATTTCTGTTTTAGCCAACAACCAATTTACTTTCACTCTTGTTGAGCGGATAGAAATAGATAGATAGAAAGGTTTAGATGGGCTTCCTCTCTGTTATACTTTCCGCAGCCTAAGGACACACTTTTCCTTCATGGGAAAAAAGTATGTATAGGTACGAGCATAAAACCAACAGAGATAACAATGAAGATACATGCCATATAGATAGAAAATCCGTTTTATCTTTGTTCATTTTTATCTCAACTTTCTTTTTTCTCTCTCCCATCTTAAGCTTTAGAGTATTGGAGAAAGACAATGGTCTGTAGTTTAAAAATGCTTGTATGGAACAGCAGAAGCAGTTTTTTTCTAGTCTGTGCTTGGAATCGAGATTATTGTTAGTCCTCTATCGTTGTTGCTGGTTGCAACAGTCCTCTCAAGAGAGTCTCCTAATAGGGTAGACTATAGCCATTAGCGAATAATTGGTGCGGGATATAGCTACTCTTCAAGGATAAAAAAGCTTGTGTAATGTGTGTACACACTTACTACTTTAGATAAATGGAAGGGGTTGGATGGTGGTGGATCCTTTAGTTGGTGTCGGCAGAAGGGCTGATTTTATCATGGGTGTTTTAAACAATGTCCCTTCCTTCCAGAGAGAGAGAGAGAGGCTTTTTTATTTGTGCTGATAACAAATAAAAATGGAATTTTTATGCTCTCCAAACAGGCTAATTATCTTACCGCTATGTATGAAGCTAGGAGAGAAGGAAAAATAGTGGGAGAGGGGTTTTTTCCTTCCTACTCTTAAAATTGCCATTTGGCTTAATTAATGTCCCTTTTCAAGCATTAAATTGGTTTTTTCTTTTCTTCAGGATAAAGTATGCTGAAAGAAATGAGTGGGTTGGTTGTTAGTGGGGTTGGCGGCTCTTGCGGTTTCATGACAATGCCGAAGGTGCATGGGTAGTTATGTATCAGAAATCAGAACCCTTTCTTTCTATTTATGTAGCTATCTTTTAACCTGAAGGCACATAGAGAAGAGAACTCTCCTGTGAAATTTTTGTCCCGCTCTAATCGACTGATAATTGAGATGTGCACTGGGGTACGGGTAATACATTGGTTTTGACATGAAAGTCACGTTCCCATTTCCATTATCGCTCGTGCCGCCACCGCAGTCTTTTAACAAAAGTCCAATTAAAATTTCACTAGTTTTTTTTAAGTGTCGAGATTGGGCGTTGGGGTGTAAACGAAAAAAATCACTATCATCATTATGTATGCAACGCAGTGGCAGTGTATTAGTAAGTGAAATGGAGTTTCCGGAGTACTCCTTAAAACAAGTAGATACACTGGCGGAGAAGACAAATTAACTAAAGCAAAGACAGAAAGTTTATGAGAACTAAATTTTCTCCCATTTGTATTCATTCGAGGTGACTCGGCGAAATTGCTTGCAAAATTCATCAAGTTTTAGATAAAGGAAGGCGTTCATTGGTTTTGCTTTAAAAAATCGCAGGAGAAGAAGGTTTATTTCGAGGGAAGATTTTTAACTTTCTTTCCAAAACAAAGTTTTGTTTTATACATCATGACTTAATTTAGCAGCATGACACTCGGCAACACATCTACATGTTAGTGAGACAGATTTTGACATTATTTCTTTGCAAACGGCGCTAGAAAAAGAGGCTACGATTTTACCTGTATCCTGCGCTTTTTAATAGTTTCAATTAAGAATTGAACTCCTCCGGTGTTTGAGGAATCCGCTGTAGAATACTTACATTCCTTCTGCAGAGGCCGGATTGGTAATATGATGCAGTTTTGTTTATGAGCTTTGTTGTGAAAGTGGTGGGATAACAAGGGCTTTTTAACAGCGGAAGAATCAACTATGAACAGAAGAAACACTTTTCTTATTTCTTTCCATTCCCCTTTTTCCTACTTACCTACCTGCCTTTTTTCATTCTGTTCACGTGCGATCTGGAAAGAATTGGAATAAGAGGAGCCTTGAAGCCCCGTCAAGCATGCAGTAATTTCTCCATCATTTTTTCCTCCGCTACTCAGTCGTGCTCCCTCATTTGAAAATTTCACAATTTCATCTCATTCATCTTCCATTTTTCCACGTGTACGTGAATCATATTACTATTATTCATTTATTTCCTTCCTCTCCGTCTGTTTCTGAAGATCCCGAAAATCCTGGGACCTTTCCCCATCTCTCGAAACAGAACAAAACAGTGAGGGATCTCTCTTCGAAATCCAACAAACGTAACTTTCACGAACGAATATCCGGAGCCTAGCCAGTCGGCCTTGCTCCTGTTCTTCTCATCAGGGGAAAGCAAAGTCGTGGAAGGAAGGAATACAAAGAACATTAATAGAAAATTCATGGCTAATTTGCAATTCAAACTACATGCATAAATTACGGGAGAAGGCAGGAGAAAGAAAACGAGGAAAAAAAGTAAGCCATCATTCTGAAAGCGAGTGTGTGGATCCTCTGTATTTTCCCATGCAATGCAGACAATCCCTAATACTTCTTCTTTAGCGGTCGTATTTTAGTTCGTGAAAGGAAACTTCTTCATTCTTTGTTTCGCTTTCCCTCACTCACTCGAACCGAAAAGCTGGCAGCATTTGGTTTGGTTAACTCTCCACTCGTGGGAGTCCACAAACATAGTTATCAGCTGTACGGGAGAAAATCTTCTGTTCTGTCTGCCTGGGCTTTGTTCGTGGTTATTATAATTTATAATGTTATTCGGCAGCTCTATATTATTGTTGAAACATGGTGCAAAAACATTAAATAAATATGTGGGCGATTTTGGAGCCTGCTTTAAGGACTTCAAAAAAGGGAATGAACAGAGTACGTATTTATCGTATGCTCGTTTTTTGGGGGGATTCTGAACTGAATCATTTCTCAAAAAGTATGTTTTTTTTGTTCTATCCAATTAATCCGAATTTGATTGACGACAGCAGAATCATTGATATTTGAGATGTAAACCTGTCTGTAAATTTCTAATTATATGATGGCACATAACACATATTCAAATGACGTCATGTTAGTAGTCATTACATTATCTTGTGATTGTTTCAGGAAACCATTCTTGATACAAAAGCTAGAAAACTACAGCAGAATTATTTCCCCTGATCCGCAAAATGATTCCCTCTAAATATCTACCTTGTCGTTTGAAATGGAGAGGGAGTATAATATAATATGGCTTCAAATACCCTTTTGTTCTTCTCCTAAATCACCTTCCATTTCCTAAAAGTCAAATTAGTTTTTTCCTGAATATCGCAGAGCATCATTTCATCGCTAAAAATAACTCCAACTAATATAACATCACTCCATCCAATCCAATTTCCATTCAAAGGAATCTAAAAGACTGGATGACATTTTTTTTGCAAAATGATTCATATCGATTAAACTCCATCTTCATCTTCCATTTTTTTGTCTTTTTTTTTCTCTAGCTGCGTGTGATGGAGCAGCAGCTGTCGGAAGCCACAGCCAATGCAGCACCCTGGGCCATGGGAGAAGATCCTGAAAAGGTTTGCTCTTTGCAGCACACTGTCAGAGACAAGGATCGTGTCATTGCCAGACTAGAATCTCAAGTGGAAGAACAGGTAATTTTTTCTTGTAATCTTTAATTTGTTTCGTAGTCTTGAAATAAGCCTATTTAAGCTGCTGCCAGAGCTTCTCCATTTCTTTATTACATTTTTTTTCTAGAAGAAGAAGAAAAAGAACATTCCATTCTTATTTCTTCCTTTTTGTTATAAAATGTCAAGAAAACACACTCCTTTATCTTACCAACCAACCCCACTCACTTCACTTCCCCTCCTCCGCACATTCACATTCTTACGTAATGCTTATAAATGCTTAACTTGTAACATGCTGCGTGAATGTACTTAATTCGTTTTTTGTTTTTTTCTTGGTGGAAAAAAGTCATTTTCTTCCACAATTCTTTTAATTTCCTCTTCATGATAGCATGTACTCGTATGTAGAGTCTTCCATGTGGAGGAAGAGGTGATGGAGGAAGCCAGGTCAAGTATCTGACAGTTTAGGAAATGTGATTAATAAATGAGTCATCCTGGAAATACTAATTTTGGAGAAGAAGAAGAAACGCACACAAAAATGTTCCCCCACCCCTCCTACATTACAAACATTACGTGTAAAGCTTTATGCATGTCACTCAACAAAGTATTAATTTGCTAAACCGAATATTACCGTTGTGTGACCGCTTCTCATCCTCCCCCTCCTCCTAGTTGACATTTTATGGGGAACTGGCTTGACAAGCCTTTAGCACCAGCACGTGTGTAACCTACACTTACAGAAGTTCTTTGTCAGTCAAGTCAAGTCAAGTAGTAATATACCTACTTATATCTGTACAATACAACTATAATGTGAAATAGACTACTTTAGTTAAAAACTGCTGCTCTGCTATGGAATGCTCAACATTCCCCTCAAGACATGTATTTAATCTTATTCCCCCCATTCTCATAGGTATGTAATACTGGTAGATAGCCCAGCTCGCATCCAAAGTTCTAACGGTTTTTCATACTGTTTGTTTTTCTAAAGCCTCCCGTTATTTCAAACCGTTATTCAGCTTACTATATGGGCATTGTGCTGGAAAAGGAATAATAATGGATGGGAGTGGTCAGTCACTTCTGGTTCCCGGGTCTTCAGGTTTCCAAAGGTGGTCTGGTCTCTTCTGATGCCGAAAGTGGGGTCGTAAAATACTTTGCTCGTTTCGGAAACAACCTTCTCGTAGCCTAGGTCTTTAACTTTTACGAAGCTAAACTTTGACTTCACCTAAAACTAACTCGTTGTCCCTACTAAAAGCGGTGCGAAAATTAGACTGAAATAATTTTTTGATCCTAGTTTCGATTATAGCACAGGGTGAAATGTATCTAGTCCCGACTTTGTGAAGCACGAAAGAAGTTATGTTATATGTCTCGCAGATATGGGAAGGTATTAATGTTAGGTACGTGTAGACTTTTATTATACCTTAACTTTAATAATAACATGAATCTTCCAAAATATTTACAAATCTACGAAGGCTAACAACGACGGAAATAAAGAACGAAAGTGTCGTTTCGTCGAAA